>JAPPVO010000029.1:72468772-72595104 GCA_030407325.1 Camellia japonica
TTCCTCGGGTTTTGCAAAATTTGATCATTTTGAGAGAAAGAGAGGCATGCTAAGCTTTTATGAATGAAATCATGCTTGTCGGCGTGAGTACTGAGAAGGACCTGGTTTGATCCAGACTGGTTCCACACTATCTTCAGCGCGAGCGATTTGTCGCTTTCTTAAAAACTTTCAAAAACAAAATGTTTTGCGCGGTCTTGAAGACTTGTGTGGAATCGCTCTTGAGATTGTGCAGCCCAGGATCGCTCTCAGCCTCAAGATTCAATTTATCTGTTGCAAACTGGAATCCGTTCAAAACGTTCAACAGTGCCATGAAACGCCTGTGTGGCCCATTTTGAGGCAGCCCTCGAGCAAGAGGCATCAAAGTCAGATCAAGGAGATCAGATCCCACCGGCAAGGCTCGTGAAGCAACCGTGATGGACTTTTCTGCAAATCAACACAACAGTCATTCTCCTGGACACAGAAGGCTTCAATCTCAAAACCATTTGGCATGGGCTTGCTACACTTTTACCCTTTGAGAGGCTCGCTGGGCCGAAAACCCGGAAGGGCGACCCAGGCAAAAGTTAGAGCAAAGAAAAAAGAAAAGAAAAAAAAAGAAGAAAAAAAAAAGAGAAAAAAGCAAAAGAAAAAAAAAATGAAAATGCAAAAGAAAAGAAGAAAGAAAAAGAAAAAGAAAACATAGCTCGCAAGGTCGAAAACCCGCATTGCACCTTGGCAAAAGTTAGAGCCTAAACAGTGAAGGTTAAAATACCCGAGTGTACCTTAACCGGAACTACGTAAGGCTTGATTCCCATGTTTGGGATACGTAGGCAACTTCATCTGAAGTCCAGCCCCCAACGCTTCCATAGCGTCTCAGTCCATGTCATGGTTTTGATCACTTGTGCCTCCTCCGAATCCATGTCTCGATTGCAGCAACCTGGAACTACGTGACCAACTTCCTCTTGAAGTCCAACCACCAACACCTTCCAGGTGACTGTGTCCATATATTGATTCAAACCGTCTTCGTCTCCTCCGCGTCCGAGGGTCCGATCGTCATCAACAGGACTGGCTTACAGCATGCCGCGGCATCATCCAAACAAGGGGCAACTTTCCGTTGCCATGCATGCCATAAGTTGCCCTGAGTTGCCGTCCAAACCAGGGGCAACTTTCCGTTGCCTTATCCCCCTTTAAGCCAGGGGCAATTTTCCATTGCCTCCGATCCGAGGTTGCATATCTCGAGGGTAAGTTCCGTGCTCGTTGAGCGTTGACTGTTTGCAAAAATAGTTTTTGAAAATTTTTACTGAAGTTGACTATTTTCTCGAAAACTATTTCATTTTCCAAAATTGGACCATGTTTGGACCCAAAAAGGAGAATTTTCAGTGCTCACAGCCTGACTTGCATGATTTTCAAATCAAAAATCGAACAAGTATGTTAATCCAACTCTCATTTTGATCAAAACTGTTTTGGAAGAAAACAAAAAATGGTCAAAGTGACGAACTAGGGGCACAATTGAGTCAGGTCTTCTGTCTTTCCCCCGTCAACATACTTGCCAGAAAGGCACTCTATCCACCGAAGGAAATAGCCGTGAGCTAACAGTGCTGGGCGTGAACCTACACTTCCTATTCATCCATTAATCACCCTGGGGAGGGATAAAAAATGAGAGAATAAAGAATAGAGAGGCGTAAGCAGAGAGAAGTGAGCAAGAGGGTTTTGAGAGAAAAACCGAGCCTGAGGGCCGAGTGATGTGAGTATCACAAATCAGAAAGGGTGGGAAATAATACCCGGAGGAATTGGCTCCTCGAGATCTGAGGTCTTTTTGTAAACATGTCCGTGTGTCGTGTCTTTTGATTTGTCGGTCTCGATTTTGGCTTTGAGTCTTTTCCGAGTGTGTCTCGTTGTGTTCAGGTCGTGTGCCTTTTGTTTCTCTGTTTGAGTCTGTCTCGCTGTGTTCTGTGGTAGGCTCGATACCCCGGTTGAAACCCCTTTTTTCAAAAAATCGTTTGTGCTCAGAATGCTGTGCCATTCTCTACATTCGTGCGAAGCAAGAGAAGGAAAGGGAAAATTTGGGACATCCGAGTGTGTTTCAACTGCAACTGTTTTTGTCATCCGTCTTGTCAGATTGGGTTTTGTTCAGGGTTTGCTGTGTGCAGAATGAACCGAGTGCTGTTTATGGGCTGTATGCAGATCAATCCCCAGTAGAGTATGGGCTGTATTATGCAGTTTGAGTAGTGGTTTGTATGAGTTGTTTGCTGTTAGTTGGTTGGTTATCCGATTATCATAGTGCAAGTGCTCAATTACAAGTTCATTTTCAGACAACAGATCAAATCATTTACATTTGAGGTGTAATATGATGCAATACAGTGCAAGGTATGAAATGTACAGATAACACTCTTTTCGACAAAAAGTTTGTTTCATTTCATAATCTTTTCAAGTACATAAGTTTTGGAAACAAAATCTGCCTGCGGCAGTACAAAGTACCCTAACTACTAACAAAAGGGGAAAATGCAAAAAAGAAAAAAAACAAAATCTGTATCAAATGTCAAAAATGGCTCCGGGCTGTCAATCTGTCCTAGTCCTCTTCCTGGACGAAGGTCCAGGAGCGTCATCACAGGGCACCACCAGGGGCATCGCCGTCTGAGCTCGAGTCCGAGCCATCACCGGTCTCCTCCGCCTCTGTCTCTGCCTCAGACTCGTCATCTGGAACTGGAGCCCGCGAGCTGCTCCCGACATGAGTGCGCCCCCCTGGTGCGGGGATATACTCTGCCATCCCGGGTAGAAATGGGAGGTCCAGCTGGAGCGCCACCCACCGGAGGAATCTGGAAGGGAGGCTGAAAAAGCATGAAAGGCAATGCATCAGAATACTGTGAGCAGTTTATCAGTGCAGAATGTGTGTATGAGTACAGTGTGTGGATGCCGTGAGCAGTATCAGTGCAGAATGCAGTGTATGAGTACAGTGTGTGATGCCGTGAGCAGTAATCAGTGCAGAATGCAGTGTGAGTACAGTGTATGTATGCTGTGAGCAGTGAACAGTGCAGTGTGAAGTATCGTGTATCAGATGCCGTGAGCAGTTTATCAGATGTTGTGTTGTGCATCAGATTATGTAAAGCAGTTTGTGTATGGTTTGAGGCTGTGGTCAGAAAGAACATACCGGAATGCTGTAAAGGGCTAGGAGGTCGAAGTCCGCTGTAGCATCCCCATCATGGAGGCATTCATCTCCAATGACTGCCGGGTGTACTCAGAAGACGCCTGCAAAAGTATCAGATGCATCAATATTCTGTGGAATATCAAATAAACTGAAATGAAATAACAGTACAAGATGAATGCAGTAATACATACCGGAGGCAAGTCGGGGACACCGACAAACTCGTGATCAGCCGGCGGAGGGCAAGGGGATCTGATAGGTCGCCCCACCCTGCCCTCTGAAAGTCAATGCAGCGGGCAGAGCAGGCCAACCGGTCCCCGCCCTCGCTGAACTCCGCCCCTGCCACGGACTCGAGCTCTCCTCGGCGCTCCCACTCCTGCTCCGCCGCTGGCGCCGCTGGTCTCTCTCTCTACTCGGCGGCCGCCGCTCAGAGGTCGCATGATGAAGGTCCGGACGTACTCCGAGTAATCGCCCTCGCCTCTGAAGTCGTCTGCCTCCCAGCCAATGGTGTAGTCCGCCATCTGCTCGGCAGTGAATCGCTCGTATCCCTGTGCTCAGGAGGGTGCACCGGGACTATCTGCTCAGGTAAGCCTAGGGTCTGACGCAGAAACGCTCGCCCAGGTACCAAGCCCGACAGACCGGGCCCTCGAGCAGAATCCGGTAACGTGAGGTCTCATCGGCACCGGCAAACCGATCCCGCATCACACTGGCAGTGGAGCCCACGGCCGCCAGGTGATCTGAAATGAAATACAGTTTGTTATCTACTGTTATTGAAATATGCAGTGGAAAGGCGAAGCTTAAATGAACTGCAAGTAAAACATACCTCGCGGGGTGATGGTGTCGAAGTAGCGGCGGAAGAAGCTGAATGTCTCTCGCGGCCTCCGGGTGCATCTCCCGTCAAAGCGACGCGAAAAAGGGACGACCAGAGGGGTCTCCGCTCGGGTACGGAGCAGCCTAGGAAAGTAGGCATAAACCCACAACTGCAAGATAAATACCAGTGCATTTATCAGATAAAGCAGAATACAGAATAAAAGGCAGAAATAGCAGAGCCGTGTGTTGTGCAGTGTATTGTGCAGAGTGTACAGTGTGAGCAGTGTACAGTCAGTGTAAAGCAGAGTATGTGTGTGCCGTGTGTACAGTATACAGCAAGTGTAAAGCAGACTACAGTGTGTGCAGTGTGCAGAGTACAGAAAATAAAAAGAAATGAAAGGCAGAAAAAGAAATGTACCTCCCAAGCACGCCAGTAACCCCCGAGCAACTGTCCGCTGCCGCGGGAGGCTGAGCTCATATATCCATAAAGGGTGGCCAGAGCGGCGCCACCCCAGTCATAATGTAAATGTCCCTGACGTCCACCAGTGCGCTGAGAAGGCAGAGAGGCACTGTGTTCGCCCGGTCGGCGAAGATGGTCGTCCCAAACAGGAACATGAGGAAGCCGCGTGCGTATCTCTCCACGGCCTCTGGGGTCATCGGAGCTGCATCGACAAGGAGGGGCTGGACCCTGAACTGCACCTCGAACCAGGAGTACGGACGAAGCCGGGACGCGCGAGAGGCGGTGCCGCGCCAAGCAAGTAGACCTGAGCCGCGGTCCACTCATCCATATCAATGTCAAAGGGGATCGGATCACCCCCTACCCCGATGCCTGTGAGCATCGAGAAGTCATAAGGGGTCATCGTCATGTCCCCGTCGCAGACAAATGAAATGAATCGGTGGTGTCCCACCACCTCTCCACCAGAGCGGCGAGGAGAGGTCTGCATGTCGTGAGCCTGGAGAGTCCCCTGCAAAGCGCCAAAGCCGGCCTGGTCCACAATATGGCGAACTGCGTCGGGAAGCTCGGCGTACCACACACGAGCGACGTGTTCCCATACCCGCGGATGGTATGGGAATCTCCCTGTTTTCAAACAAGTTGCGAAGCAATATAAAATGTACAGTTTTGAAGAAACAGTCAAAATCAGTGCAAATTTGGCATGCGTGCAAGTTTATCAGATTCAAACAGATACCGGGTGCCGGTGTGCTTTACAGTGAACTACAACGTGTGATGCGTCAGCGTGTTTGAGTGGTTCAGTGCAAATTTGGCATGCGTGCAAGTTTATCAGATTCAAACAGATACCGGGTGCCGGTGTGCTTTACGTGAACTACAACATATGCGTCAGTGTGTTTGAGTGGTTCATGCAAATGTGGCATGCGTGCAATTTTCAGATTCAAAAGTGGTGTGGTGTTTGCAGTGAAATACGGTGTGTGCCGTGTGTTTGAGTGGTTCAAGGCTAGTGCAGTGTGTGCGCGTGTGAGTCTTAAACAGATAATCAGTTGCAAACGCATTTGTAATCACTACAATATACTGTGTATCAGTGTATCGGAACTAAGCAGTTAAAGAATGCAAAGCTATGGCAGTTGGCAGTTAAAGCATCCTACATTGCAGAAAGTAAAACAGAGAAAGAAAGTTACCTCGAAGCGCCGGAGGATAGGTGGGAGGCAGGCTCGCGTAGCAGGCTCGGGATCCAACGCCATGTCGAAACTCCTGAACTGGCGCAGTCCGTCGGGTGGCAGAACATGAATCGCCGGCCGGTAGGTCGCCGGGTCGAACGGGCGCTCGCTCAACGGGAGGAGCTCAACCCGGGATCCATCTCGTGATCCGAGGGAGTCCCACCGCGTGGAATGTCGTCCCTGTCGAGAATGATGAGAAAATGGTCGAGAATGAAAATCGGGTCGGAATACGAAGAGTCAACCGAAAAGTCAACCCCCGGGAGGGTGAAAAATGGCCGGAAAGGTCGGATGGAAAAAAGCGCGAAACTCGAGAGAAATCGAGGGGAAAAGCCTCAAAAGGTGGAAATGGCAAAGGATGTGCCAAAATGAAATTTCAATCGGTCGAAAATGTTCGAAACGCGATGAACTTCGCGAATCGAACGAAGAACGGGCGAAACGCGAGAAACGAGGAAAGAAGGAAAAGGCTCTAGAGAGAGAGAGGTGATTTTCGGCAAGGAAAGTGAGAAAATAGGGTTTAGAAACCCTATTTTAAAAGACCCGAGGTGAAAAGTCGAATCTGCCCCGACTCAGCAACTTTTTGCCGGTCGGCAACATTTTGTGCCGGCCGGCAGAATATTTCCGATGGAATTTTTTGTAGCCGGTGGACAGCCGGTGGTTCCCCTCCTAGCCGGTGGTGTTCCCACAGCCTTGTTTAGGCAATATGAGTAGTTTTTGGTCTTCATAGCTCAGAAAGTGCAAGAAAGTGTATCTCCGACGCTCAACCGGCCTCCGTTTTGACCTCGGACCGTGTCTTCTGTACGTGGCACTCAAATTCATGCAATGTTGTATCCTTTTGTATCCTTTTGCCTTTTACAAGATTCAAAAGTTGCCCCTCGTGCGTTGCATGCATTCATCATGTTGTCTGGTGCGTTGCGTCGCGCCGTCATGCACGTCCCTCATGCATTGTCATGCATTTTATTACAAGCGTTGTCATGCATTGTCATGCACCTCAATACATACATCGCCTCGCACATCATTCGTGTTGTCGTTGCCTCGCACATCATTTGTGTTGTCGTGCATCTCCTTGTTTTGCATTATCATGCATTTCAAAAAAAAAAAAAAAAAAACGTGCGTTGTCGCGCACTCAAGTTTACTTGCATTGTTTTCCATTCCGTGAGGCATGCGTGTCTCGCTTACATTTTCCATCTCGTGTGGCACGCGTGTCACACTTGCATTGTTTTCCATTCCGTGAGGCATGCGTGTCTCACTTACATTTTCCATTCCGTGTGGCATGCGTGTCACACTTGCATTGTTTTCCATTCCGTGAGGCATGCGTGTCTCACTTACATTTTCCATTCCGTGTGGCACGCATGTCACACTTGCATTATTTTCCATTCCGTGAAGCATGCGTGTCTCACTTACATTTTCCATTCCGTGTGGCACGTGTGTCACACTTGCATTGTTTTATATTTCGTGTGGCATGCGTGTCACACTTACATTTTCTATTTCGTGTGGCATGCGTGTCACACTTGCATTGCTTTACATTTCGTGTGGCACGCGTGTCACACTTGCATCATTTTGCATTTCCCTGAGGCATGCGTGTCTCATTTACATTTTGCATTCCGTGTGGCATGTGTGTCACACTTACTTCATTTTGCATTCCTTTGAGGCACGCGTACCTCATTGGCTTCATTTTGCATCCTTTGAGGCACGCGTACCTCATTGGCTTCATTTTGCATCCTTTGAGGCACGTGTACCTCATTGGCTTCATTTTGCATTCCTTTGAGGCACGCATACCTCATTGGCTTCATTTTGCATCCTTTGAGGCACGCGTACCTCATTGGCTTCATTTTGCATTCCTTTGAGGCACGCGTACCTCATTGGCTTCATTTTGCATTCCTTTGAGGCACGCGTACCTCATTGGCTTCATTTTGCATCCTTTGAGGCACGCGTACCTCATTGGCTTCATTTTGCATTCCTTTGAGGCACGCGTACCTCATTGGCTTCATTTTGCATCCTTTGAGGCACGCGTACCTCATTGGCTTCATTTTGCATCCTTTGAGGCACGCGTACCTCATTTGTTTCATTTGCATCCTTTGAGGCACGCGTACCTCATTGGCTTCATCTTGCATCCTTTGAGGCACGCGTACCTCATTGGCATCATTTTGCATTCCGTATGGCATGTGTGTCACACTTACATCATTTTGCATTCTTATGAGGCATGCGTGTCTCATTTGTTTCATTTGCATCATTGGCATCATTTTACATTCCGTGTGGCATGCGTGTCACGCTTGCATCGTTCATCATTTTCATAAGCACGTGTGCCTCCTCATTTCCATAGGCACGT
The DNA here is from genome assembly GCA_030407325.1 of Camellia japonica. Lineage (NCBI taxonomy): Eukaryota > Viridiplantae > Streptophyta > Magnoliopsida > Ericales > Theaceae > Camellia > Camellia japonica. The sequence goes on from JAPPVO010000029.1 coordinate 72,476,698, forward strand.
GTGCCTTCTCATTTCCATAGGCACGTGTGCCTCATTTCCATCGGCACATGTGCCTCATCATTCCCATTGGCACGTATGCCTCGTTTCCATAGGCACATGTGCCTCATTTCCATAAGCACGTGTGCCTCATTTACATCGGCACGTGTGCCTCCTCATTTCCATAGGCACGTGTGCCTCCTCATTTCCATAGGCACGTGTGCCTCATTTCCATCGGCACGTGTGCCTCATCATTCCCATAGGCACGTGTGCCTCGTTTCCATAGGCATGTGTGCCTCATTTACATCGACACGTGCGCCTCCTCATTTCCATTGGCATGTGTGCCCCCATCTTCATCGGCATGCGTGCCTCATTTCCATTGGCATGCGTGTCGTCATTTGCATTAGCATGCGTGTCGTCATTTGCATTAGCATGCGTGTCTCAGTTCCTTTTTTTCATACACATTGCGTGCATGCGTGCATTGCTTTACTTATATGTGTTCAAGTTCCTCTTTTTATACACATTGCATGCATGCGTGCATTGCTTTACTTATATGTGTTCAAGTTCCTCTTTATATACACATTGCGTGCATGCGTGCATTGCTTTACTTATATGTGTTCAAGTTCCGTTTTTTATATACACATTGCGTGCATGCGTGCATTGCTTTACTGATATGTGTTCAAGTTCCTTTTTATACACATTGCATGCATGTGTGCATTGCTTTACTGATATGTGTTCAAGTTCCTTTTTATACACATTGCGTGCATGTGTGCATTGCTTTACTGATATGTGTTCAAGTTCCTTTTTATACACATTGCTTGCATGCGTGTACTGCTTTACTTATATGTGTTCAAGTCCCTTTTCATACACATTGCATGCATGCGTGCATTGCTTTACTCACATGTGTTCAAGTTCTCTTTCCATACACATTGCTTGCATACGTGCATAGCTTTACTCACATGTGTTCAATCCCGCTTTTTTTTTTTTTCTATACACACTGCGTGCGTTGTCGCGCACTTTCGACTGCATTGTCATGCATGTTGCTAACGACATTGTCCCTGTTAAGTTTGTTCTCTTTACAGGCACGATATTGTATGTACGGCTCATTTGAGGCCGGTGCAACTAGACGAACCGCACAAGTATTGTATCCTCCGAGTGAGACGTATTGAGAATTGCATAATTCTCTTACATCCTTTCTGCATTGTAGTGTAGCTTGGTGTATGCTAGCTTATAACTGTCGCATGTGTGCTTCGTTACAGCTTTCTTTGCATGATCATAAGTTATGCTCGGCTTCTTGCATTTTCCGTTGCATTTTGCCCCTGCCTTCGGGCGCATACCTTGTTTATCTTGCATGTTTGTCCAAGTCTTCGGCCTTGTCAAAAATGGGTCATCTCTGGGCTTTGACATTCACTCCCGTCATTATTATGACTTTCGAGTTCTGTCAAAGAGGGGCAACTGTAGACACCCCATTTTTGACCGTCCTCAAGACTTGGACGTCACCGTTTGAACACTCAGTGATTATCCATGTTTGTGTTCGTTTGGAGTTCCCGGAGTCCTCAGCTACGCGCCCTGCCTCAGGATCTCCGAACTCGACCGTTTTGTGTCTGGTTTTACACCAAACACTTGTGTTTTGCCTTGGAGGGGCAGGGAATGCCTTGTGAGGCATCCCCACACCACCACCGGCAGTGGCTAGAGGCCACCGGCTGGTTTTTGTTGCCATCGGCAATGTATGTTGCCGGTCGGCACTCTTTATTGCCGGTCGGCAGTCATTTTTGTCAAAATGACATTTTTGCCCAGCCGACTACTGTTCAGCTGCTTTTGGAGATATTTTGAAACAGCTGGCTGGCATTTTCTTCCCCTCCATACACGTGTATGGAGGGATGGCCCTCTTGTTAGCTTACCTTGTAAGCTTTACAAGATTGGCTCCTCTATAAGAGGAGGCCTCTCCCTTGTTCTAGGGTTAGACAAGTTGGAGAAGAGAGTTAGAGAGCTCTGGTTTTAGGGTTTAAGATAGTGTATCTAACCTATATCTATATCTCTCCCTCTCTTGCCTTTGTGTGTGCTTTAGGCTTAGTTTTGTGCACAAACACCTACTATCACACCATCCTCTTGGAACTGAGGATTTGAGGCTTGTTTTTGGAGCTTTGAAGCTGGTTTGGAGCTCAAGAAGGCTATTGGAGCATCCTTTGTGAAGGTGGTCTACAAGGGTAAGAAACTTCCCTTTTATTCCCCATTTTTGCATCCTATTTTTGCCTATCTTAGAGCTGTTTTTGTGCTTAGTGTTTAATACAAAAAAGTTCTGTTTTTAGGCCCTCTTGATAGTTTGTTAAGAGTGTTTTGTGCTTTGGGGAAGTTTGACCCCTCTTAGGCCTTGTAAGGCCCTTGTTTTGTGCCATCTTGTGCAAGTTTCGAGACTTTGGTGTTTGGGCCTCTTCACCATTGAAATCTTGAGGGATTTCAGTGGTGGAGATGATGCCTTGAAGTCTCCAAAAGGGGAGGGCCACCCCCTCTCCTTGTTGTCCTTAAAAGGGACCATTTTTGGTCTCTTAAGGGAGCCCATGTTTGAGTGTGTGTTGAGCATGCCATGGCTGTATTTTATGCTTATATTGCCATGTTATAACTTTATATTAAGTTGGTTTTGGTACACCATGCATGCTTAGCATACCTACCATGTAATGCCTTGTAATTGCCTTAATATGCCTTAGGTTGTTAGCCTTTGTTCGAGCATGTTTTAGGCTTAGCCTTGTGAATGTTTTGTGCTTATTTTGCCATGCTTTAGGTCTGTCCATAGTTGTTTGGATCGATTTTGGCATGCTTAGTATAGCTCCTTTGCATTTGTGGCTTGTCGGGCTTGTATGCCTCAAGTATGTGAATGTGTAGCATGTGTTGATTGCATCATTTTGGTGGTTTGGAACCATCCAACATGTTATTTCAGTCCCTTTGACATGCTCATATGCTCGCCTTGGATGCCTCTTTGTTGCCTTAAAAGCATGTGTTGTATGCCCCATGTTTTGACCATTGTGCATGCCTTTGAACTTGAGTCATTTAGATGCCATCTAGGTGGTCTTTTGGGCTTAGTTTCATGTGTTAAAACTCTGTTCTTGGTCGCCTAAGTCTTGCCATGTGTGGTTGTACTAAGTGTAGTTCATTGCCTCTTTGGTGAGCCTTGAATACTTGGGTCATTTACATGCTTTTGTTTATCTTGTTTGAGTTGGTTTGGCACCTCTTCTAACATAATTTCAGAGCTTAACTTGCATGCTAATTGTTCATATTTGTGCCCTTTTAAATGTGTTTAAAAGTTGCCCCATTATGCTTTAAGTATTGGACCATGAGTGCTTGCATGTGTGTGTGCATTTTGGCCTTCACTTCCTTGGTTTTGGCCACTGATTTTGGGCCTATTTGGAGTTGCCTAAGTCATGTTTAAGTCCACCCCTTTGCTTGGTTTGCATGCTTGCTTGTATGCTTGTATAAGTGCCTTGCATTGTCCATATTGCATGCTAGCCAACATGTCTAGGATTGCATTTCATTGTGCATGCTTGGTCTCTTGAAGTGAGTGTGATAGAGGTTAGGCTTCCTTGTGTGATTATATGGTTTGCATGCATTTGAAATTGAAGTGTACACTCGATTCTTTAGGCCATCATGCATGGAAATGCGTGATTGGTGGCCCGAGAATCGAGGCACATCCTCCCTTGAGTCATTAACATTGTAGGGAATGTGATTGGTGCATACATAGCTTGAATAGCATTGCCATGCAAGATTTTGCCCTCTGCTGCTGTGAGTTGCAGGTTCTGCAGGACCTTATTGCCGGCCGGCAGTATTTAGTGCCGACCGGCAGTCAATCGATGGCCGGTGGGCTCATTTTGTGCCGATGGCCACATCCTAGTGCCGGTGGTCATTTCCTCCAGCCGGTGGTGATTCCCAGTGTCCTGAGAGGCATTCCTGAGACTTTGGCAGTTTTCAGAGGAGCAAAGCAGGGAAAACAGAGGCAGACTATGCATGGCAGTGCGATTCCGAGCAAGTCCCGAGCATGCGCTGCATCTGACCCTCTTCCCGAGGCGGTTTACTGTTTTAATTAGATTAATTAATTTGTTTGATTAATTTAATGGGTCTGTAATATTTAATTAGCTTGCGTAGTTAGTTAATTTGTATTATTATTTTGGCCCCTCCGGGCGAGGGCAAATCTGTAATAAGTGTGGGTGCGTGTGTGTGCATGTCTTCCAATCCCTGCTTCTTTCTTCCCTTTTATTTACCTGCTTATGGTGGTAGATTAGGGCACGTTTATTTTAGCATACCTTATGCTATGCATGCGTGCATCCATGCATTTGTCTTACAATGCACCGGGCTCGGTACATCATACAAACCGCATTGTATCTTCAAATCTAACTTGAATACGTGCACCGAATGATTGCATTTCACATGCCATTTTAGGGTTAGCCGAGCCTATCCTAATCACATTCTGTATGCGATGCATTAGTCATTTTAACATGAACTAGGACATGCATGTTTGCTAACTAGTTTACTGTTTTGGCACGGAGTACAATGTAAGTATTTATGCTTTAGCATATCGCATGCGTGTGAATGTTAACATGACAGTATGATTACCATGTGGCTAAATGCTTATACGTGATATTACTGATTGAATGCCTGTGGGTGGAGGTTGGATTGTCTGAGTTGGAATGACTCGTTGAAATCCGTATTTTAGCCTACTTGCGAGTAGCAAAACCCAACACGTTTTTCAAAACAAACGGATATGCAATGCTTGTTTCCAAATTATGGCAATCTAGTCTATACTTGTTTGCTGTGCGCATAACATAGTAATTCTAGGCTAATAATTGGTATAAGAACACATAACGTTTTCAAAAACGGATATCATAGTTAGTAGAGGCCGGTCTTCGGACCGGGCGAAAGGGGGTGCTCATAGTTGACCTTCCCCGATCGTACCCAAGCTCCCGAGCCAAGACAACTTTGGTGATGACGGACACGCGGCCTTTGGCACCGAGTCAGGGTTTCCTAAATTCCCCCATAAAAAATATTTAGGTGGCGACTCTGTATCTGGCAAAGCAGTCCATGTTTGGCACTTCTTTTCAAAAATCTGTTTTCTCAAAATGATTTGCCGGATTTGGACTCTTTGGTTCAAGATTAAGAACCAAGACACAAATCGAGTCCGAACTGTAACCCGTTGAGGTCCCTCGCGGGCATGTTACAATTACCTGTTCTGCTTGAGAAGCCAACACAAAAGGCTCAGTATCTTTCATTAATCGTGCAAAGTTGACTAATGTGCAATCTTTATCTTGTCTTTTTCTTGATTGTGACACCCATTCACCTTTAAATAACACAACCCTCTTCCCAAACAAATAATCTAACTCAATTATATCTGTTAACACACCATACAATGTAACATCTCCAGAGACAGGATTTCCATCTCTACCACTTGCATAGCTTCATGTTTTTGTCGTGACAATAACCCCATTATTTTGAGTTTTTCTCTTTCGCTCGATCTCCTTAGTATGGAACGTAAAACCATTTATCAAGTATCGCTTGTATTTTGTGAAAATTCTATTTGGACCACAAGCCAAACATCTAAACTCTTCAGTTATTTGACTATCCCTTGCATTATGCAATTCCTCAACTTGTTTTCAGACAATTGACGACATAACTTCTGTAAGTGTGGAATGAAATTGAAGTTAATATCAAGTAAAATTTTAAGAAACTTCAAAACACTACTTACATGTTTATCAAACTATGTTGGAAATGTTTCACTATGAATGCGATCAATGGCCATTTCATGAAGAAGTGGATTTTGTATGGCAACAAGTCTACGATGTTGTCTGTATGCCATATAAAAGATTTGTGAATGTGTGGAAAATTATGTAAAATAATAATAATAATAATAATAAAAAAAAAATTGATTACAAATGTGGAGTGTCTTACTCAATAAATTTGTTGACTGTCTCACAATTAAATAGCACATATCGATGTGTCTTTTCTTTTGTGCCATCATCCATTGTATCTATCATGCCCTTACCTAATGGTCGGCCAGGCATTGAGAAAATAGATACACCTTCCATATACCTCGAGCAAAATGTAAAGCATTCATTTGCAAGGTATCCTTTTGCCACACTACCCTCCAGTCGACTTTTATTTCGCACATATGACTTTGATCTACTCAAGTACCTATGTTTTGGTAAGTTCAAAAAAAAAAATTTTTTGAATGATGTTCGATAATAACAAAAGTAAAATATCAAAATGATGGTAAAGAAATATGTAATTTAATATAAACTTTACCTCTCAACAGAAGACATCCAACGATAATGCATAGGTCCTGCTAATCTAGCCTCAGATGCTAAGTGAACCACCAAATGCACCATAATATCAAAAAAGTTAGGGGGAAATATTTTTTCAAACTTACAAAGTGTTATCGGAATTTGCCTTTAAAGACGCATAAAGTCTTGTGCCAAACCAACTCTAGAACATAACTCTCGAAAGAAATTACTCAACTTAATCAAATGTGAAGTCACATGTGAACTCAACATTCCTTGAATTGCTAAAGGGAGTAATTGTTGCATCAAAATATGGCAATCATGACTTTTAAGTCCAAAGATTCTACATTGCTTTAAGTCGATACATCGTAAAATATTCGTTGCATAACCATTAGGAACTTTAACAGTCTTCAAAAATTTACAAAAAGCATATTTTTCTTGTTTCTTTAATGAGAAACAAGGAGGCAAGATGGTTTTATTTGTTGCATTTTCTTTTGGATGGAGTTCAGGCCTTATACCTTAAAGTTTCAAGTCAATACGTGCATTTAGATTATCCTTTGTCTTCTCCTCTAAATTCAGTAGTGTTCTAAGCACGCTCTTACATACATTTTTCTCAATGTGCATCACATCAAGATTGTGACGCACTAGATTATCCTTCCAATATGGTAATTCAAAGAATATGCTTATTTTCTTCCAATTATATGGTAATTCTAGATTAGTACTCATCTTTCCATAAGTGATATTGAAGCCATGTAACATATCCAATACCATAAAACCAGTTAAAGGATTAGGTCCAGTTCTTTTTTCTTTAGTACCATCAAAAGATCGCTCATCATCTCAAAATGCATGACGTTTGTCCAAGAATCGACGATGACCCATGTAACAAAGTTTTCAGCCATGCTTCAACCACTAGAAGCATGTGTCTTTGTGGCATGAAGGGCATGCATACTTCCTCTTAATACTCCACCCTGACAAATAAGCATAAGTAGGGAAATCGCTGATAGTCCACATTAATGCTGCACACAATTAGAAATTTTGTTTAATTAATGCATCATATGTCTCTACTCCACCCACCCATAATTCCTTTAATTCATCTATTAAAGGTTGCAAATACACATCAATATTATTTCCAAGTGCACTACGACCAGGGATAATCAATGATAATAGAAAATTGGTCTACTTCATACACATCCATGGAGGCAAATTATATGGTATAAGAATTACAGACCAGGTGCTATACGTGCTACTCAATGTTCTGAAAGGGTTCACACCATCACACGCCAAACCAAGTCTGACATTTCTACAATCTACTGCGAAATCAGGATGTAGGTGGTCAAAAGTCATCCAAGTTGGAGAATCGGCAGGATGTCTCATACAACCATCATTAGTGCGACCTTCTTTATGCCACTTCATAGATGATGCTGTTTTGGATGACATGAATAACCTTTGTAGCCTTGGTATCAAAGGAAAGTAATGTAGAACCTTAGAAGGTGTTTTATAGCTTCCTTTTTTAGAGGATGCCTTGTTGCCTGAGTCATTTTGGTTTGTTACATACCTAGATGTGTGGCAAACATAACATTCAAAATCGATTTTGTACTCATTCCTATACAACATGCAATCATTGGAACATGCATAAATCTTCTCATAACTAAGTCCTAACTCTATGACTATCTGCTCAACTTCATAAACAGTATTAGGCAGTGTTACACCCTCTGGGAATGCCTTTTTCAATAACTCTAATAACATAGTGAACGATTTATTACTCCATCCACCTAAATTCTTTATATGGAATAACTGAAGGATGAATGGGAGCTTTGTAAAATTCCTACATTCTGGATAAAGCTCCTTTTGTCCATCATGTATCAGATTGTAGAACTTCTCTACTTATGGATTTGGTTTATCTCCCAGATTTATAGGGTTGTCTCCATCGACTCTGTCATCGTTATTTGAGATTCCAAATGCATCCTGTACTAATCCATGCGTATCAATATTTAATTGTGGCCCATTCCCCATGTGCTTATCAAGACCTGTTGTAGTAACAGATAATGCTTCACCATGTTAAACCCATTTAGTGTAACCCTTTGTGAAGCCATCACACACTAAGTGATCATATGCAATTGACCGAGTGACGGGAAGTGTATGTAAGAATCTAAATTTTTGGATAACTAATTAGTTTGTTAATCATAATATTAAGTCAATTAATAGTGATTATTAAATTATTAAATTATTATGTTAATATCATTATGATTAATACCAATATTAAATTCCTTTAAATAAAATTATTTATCTTTTTGCGATTAAATTTTTCTGTCTAAACACAGTTGTGGACACTAAATGAGTTAAATAAATAATAACCAAGTTGGTTAGAGGATAGAAGGGGGGGAAAAGAATCTAGTGACTAGGATATATATACATTGATTTTCATTTTGAACCAAAAAAAATAAAAAAAATAAAAAAATAGAAGTCAGATTTGTTGTTTTGGGTAGAACATTTCAGCCGCCCTTCTTCCCAATAAGGCTGCTGTCAAGGCATGCCATGGCATGCATAAAACATACTCTAAGCCTATTCTTGTAGATGATAGTTCCCAAGCCAAGAGAAAAATAAATAAATAAATAAATAAAATAAAAATAAAAATAAAGACTGCCTCCAAGCTCCTATATATAGTGCACTATTCACCCCTTTTCATTTCCACGGCTGAGGAAAAGAAAAAGAGAGGAAGAAGAGAGGGTGCTTGGTGGTTACCAATTCAAAACAAGTTTTGAGCATTGTTTGGAAAAACTCTTGAGGTAGGAATACTCAACCTCTTTCCTTCCTTAAATATTTTTTCTTAACTGAATCTATATATTAAAAATATGCAAGACTGTGCATTGTTGTTAATACATAGTAGCTCAATGCATGTTTACATTTTGATAGAATGATAATCTTATGATTATATGATTTCTATCCTTCTTGCAAGCATGAATTAGATGGTTTAGCTACTGATTTTTCTTCTTATGTGTTTAAATATTCTCCACTGTTTGAAATAATCTTGCATGCTTATGAATTTGTGTTCACTCTTCATAAATATTATTTTCATCTATTCCCTGTTACCACTAATGAAAGTAAATATGAAGGATTAGAGTTTCACATAGGAATAGTAGCAAGAAATAATTTTTATAGTCTTACGTATGATTCATGGTGAATACAAAGTGTGTTTTTCACAAAATAATGAACTTTCAGCAAAACAGATTTTTAATCCGTTTTGAATAAATCCAAACAAACTCATGAGAACACTTTTCATAAAATCTGAAACTACTGGAGTTAGCTTAACATGTTTTCATGGTGCTAGAATATCGAGAAAAAAAAATTATTTGACAACGTTTCGTGGTCAAAACATATTTTTAACTTCATTGCTGTCTAGAGGCAGTAGTAATGTTGACTTTATCAGGTCACCGTTTATTCTAAAGAATGAGTTTTCAAGTGATTCAAATTGGAAAAGTTATATTTTTAAGTTATCTTTCAAATTCCGCTGGTTTCATAATTTTTTTTAGCATTGAGAGAGAAACGTCAATTTTTCCAAAATGTGACAGAATCTGTCCAGTTTTCTTAGAAAAATTATTTGACCATCTTCCATTGGGTTTCAGTCTTCAAACTCTTCTAAAAATATGTTCTAAACTCAAATATCTAGCAAACCATTCTGATCATACCTCTTTTTGACACCGTTTGAGGCCCCTTTTTATTTTTCAAACATAGATCACTTGTGCTGGAAGTTAATGTAACTCACTGTCCCAGAAAAACCAGGTTTCTCCAAATTTTATTTCTTCATTTTAAAATCGTTTTTAGCCCTGGTATTCTTCTCAAAATATTTTCCTAACTCGATGAACTAGCACCAATTAAAATACTGTAATGGTTGAACTTCGTTTGGTATGGGTTTCATATTTTTTTTTTTTTTGACCATACAGTACTGAAAGAAGAAGTGTGTGAATTCTTAAGGAATTTTATGATGATTACTAAGATATTCTATCATATTTATTTTGGTTGCTATACATGATTTTGTTGTGCTATATAAACATTATGTCGCTATGGTTTTCAAACTAAAACTCGCACATGCATCAAAATGTGAATTCGACGGAGTAAAGAAACACGAAATTGAACCGATGATACATTAAAATTTAAAAGTGATGGGGTGATCCCGGTTTAGAATCTTGCGCGAGTGAGTTGTGAACCCTAACATGGCACGGGAAGGTGTTTCGGCTCTTATCGGTCTAGGCGATATAAGATTGGTGGTATGGGTGTCACAACATAGACCGTTCCCTTGGGACAGACCGTAATGTCACGACTCGAGTACGTAACCCTGGTGCTGGGCATCATTGGTAGTTACAGTAAGTAACATTTGAATATTTGACCAAGGGGAAGTCAGAATTGCCCGTGGCCATTGCTTAGCGGTTGAGTGGAAATAGTGCTCTGCGGGGAGTTACTTAAACTTATCTGATAAACTATATCTATGAGAATTCAAAATGAAAGATGGGCATTTTCCTTATGATGAAATATTGCTTCCGCTTGCCATTGTTTTTTTTATTATCTATTGTTATTATTTCAACTGATAGCATTCATGTTATGCTTATTAAATGCTACTTGTTATTCTGTTACTACACATTATTCATTTATTGTGAGTGTTATCATCGGGGTGGGTATTTTCGGGTTGTAGTATCTTATTGAGCTCGTTGCTCATTGGCATTCCCGTTGCCCTGGCGTTTTATGCCAGGTATTGAAGAAACCGAAGGGAACACCTAGGCCTTGCAAGGCGACATTTAGCCTTGGTTAGCTTGAAGAGTGCCCAAGTTCCATGAACTATTTTCTAAGTTTTTCTAGTTTTTCTCTAGTTTTCTTTTTATGTTTGTGTTATTTTTTTTTTATGTACTAAAACTAAGTTTTAAGTTTTATTGGATTTGTAATTTAAGAACTTTCAATTTCTAGGTTGTTAATTAATGGATGTTAGTAATATTGGTGGCAACATTGATTCTAAGTTCTAAATCTTATTGTGATGTCCTAAAATTTTGGGGCGTCAGAGTGTAAGTCCACACTTGATGCATGGACATATGATCTTATCCTCATAACTTGCATTAGTAAATGCAAAATCGAGAAACATGTCAACTCCTTTCTGGTATGCATCACTTAATCTTGATCGATGCATCCATGTCTTATCCATAAGTAAACAATCTCAATTAAACAAGTGTCCAAAGTGTTTCTAGAACATTAAAAAGTCATATATCAATAACAAGTATTTGTAAGTTATGATTGACAAAAACAACTGAACTTGATTTTGCAAGAACTATAAGATACTAACAACAATGTAGAACATAACATATTCAATATATTAGTGCATGACTATAAGGCAACTCATGTCAAGAGAAAACATGTAAAAGAATTTAAGTATTACAAAGTCAATGCAATAACATTATTTCAATAGCAATTCTTATGGTGGTGGAGACTTGGGAATGTGAAGAAAGCATTGTACAAAACTTATGTTTTAATTGGCAAGCAATTCATGTTTAGCACTTGATAATTTAGTAGATGAGATAATACTCATGTTATGAGGGGACATGAACCAAGGTCAAGGTTAACTATGTAACCTTTTCCAAAATCTTTAATACAAGTACCAATGTATATACTTAGGTGTTGTGGGTGCATTTTCTACGGAATGAAATCATTTGGTTTATAATGCTTCTAACTAAAAAGATTAAATGTGTAGTCAATTCCAGGAAATGATAACTAGGAGGAGCATACTGTAAGAGTCTATTCATATAAACTGTTGAAGGACATTTTGTATCTAACAATAAATATCTAAGTCATGCTAGAAAAGCAAAAAAGGTGGGAGTGACAAATCCAGGGTCCCAAACATCATCTTTATTCTTTTACACTATAACAAACTGATAAGATGATTATCAATTTAAATACAGAGCATACAACAAAAAACACTGCCAGCACACAGCAAAATACACTGCTAGCACACAGCAGTAACAATTAGCAGAAACATCCAGCATCTTCTCTTCATCAACAACAATCAACAGCAGCAGAGTTTTCACTAACAACTTTTGTTGATTTTTGTTGCTGCTGATTAATTGCACTTGCTGCTGATTGTTGTCAGGGATGGGAAATAGAAGTATGAATTGGTAATAGCTTGAGAATGCAGGATCAAGAGATGTATCAAGTGAGGCATAATAGGGCTATTGATGGGTACTGGTGTATAAAGCATAGGAGATGTGCTGCTGTTGAGTGAACTTCTGGGGTGAAGCAGAGGAGGTGCTAATCTGAGGATGGCTATTGGTCAGACATTACTTGAGGTGAAGGGTGAACTTTTGGGTTTTTATTGGTATTTCTGCTGATTGTTTTTGGTTTGTCTGCTGTGTAGCATTGTTGCTGCTGTGCGTTGGTTGTTGAGTTATATATGTGTGCTGCTGTGTAACATTGTTGCTTCTACTGATTGTTGAGTTATATATGTTGGTAAATTGTGTTTTGACTCAATAACCGCAAAAAAATTGCAATAAAAAAACTCGTGAACACACAGGTGCTGCTTGTTCTTGTGGAGTAGCTAAAATAGTTAACTTCAAAAATGTCTGTCATACATAGGTCTCTCTTCTTTTTTGTTTTGATTTTTATGCTAGAAAATTGAAGTGGGAATTGAGAAATCCCGAGAATTACCAGAATAATGGGTTTCAGTTGCCATATTGTTCAGGATTTAAAAAATCTTATCAGTCCAAAGAATTAGATTTAACTCCTATGCCACCTGAACTTTCTATCTCTTGGGATTTTCATCGATTGAGAGTTCAAACTCTCCACATTCTGAAACTTGTAGGAGTTTCAACTCCTAGGAAATGAACGATCATTACAGATATTTTCAATTCCATCATTTTCAGTAAAAAATGTTCATAGACTTGAGAACACAGATCATTCTAGTTATCATAACAAGATATTCTTCCTTGCACCAATCACTTTAATACTGAAAGTTTGGTAAAAATGACATAAGTAAATTGCAGTTAAAAACAATATTCAACAATTTTATTGGCTTCAGTAGTCCGTCAGGTGAGCAGACATTAGCAGGTCATCAAGTAGATGAATATAAATTGTGAAGCCTACGGAGCAACTGATAAGGTTGCCAAGGAAAGTTATTATGTTTATGATCAGAGAATTTGGCAGCTTGATCTATAAAACAATTTGAAGATGATGATGATGATGGTGAAACTCTTCTTGATCGTGGCAATAGAAGATGAAAATATAAGGACATTATTTTAGTGAATTTTCCATCAAAATGTTGTTGGTTGATCAAAATCATCTTCATTTTCTATGATACTGTTCTCTCTTATCCTAAGTCTCCTAACCACCCATTAGACAGAGAATATCTCTCTCTCTTTGTTCATTATTCGAGATCAATTTATTAGGTAAATAATTTAAGTTTAAATATCTTTTGAAACTTGTTAATTAATTTGTTGAGCTCATCTTTTACTTGACTCAATAAATTTATATACACTACACTATATAAAAAAAACCAAACTGTTCAAACTAATGTCACTTGAAACTTGTTTGAGATCTTCTCAAATGCTGAACAAACATACTTATGAATATATTTTAAAACTCATACAAAAATGTAAATTAATCTAGAACAATCAAATATTAAACTCACCCTCGGCTCGGTTAGAGTGTCTTTCCACTAGTTTTGCAATTAAACATCAGGTATTGTTCCTAGTAGAGTGTTTTTACTTGCTAATTTTAAGGTATAGTTGTATTAGACAATTTTTGCCACAAAAGCCAACATTACTAATCAGTAGAAATATACTGATGGTGCATGATCATGACCACTCTGTGGCAACAAATTTGGGCCTGCTTGAGAAGAACAGCACTACATGTTTGTGTGCACTAACACAATATATATATATATATATATGTGTGCGCGCGCGCCCATATACCATGACATGCAATGCATGGGGAGAATGCAAATTTTCAAGGGTCCCACTAACCTTCATTGCTACATATATATTATATAATCTAAACTTGAGGACAAAAACATTTATTTAGATAATACGGGATCTTTTGATATCAAAATTCATGTTCATCTATCTGAGTAATTTGTAAAAAAAAACAGAGCAACTTAATGGAAAATCACTTGCAAGACATTATATACAATCACAACATAAATACAATAATAGTAAATTATAACTAACCTTTTATATTAAAAGATGAGAATTAATAAATTCATGAGTTACAAAATTAGATTTTCAGATTGTATCAAATTTTATGCTTAAAACAAGAAGATCATAAATAAGTGAGAAAGATAGAAAGATAGAGGTATATTGTGTGTATTTGATGAGTGTGAGAAAGATGTTGTGGATCGGGGGCACACTAGGAAACACACACAAGCAATAACACAAGAGATTTAACGTGGTTCGGCAAATCGCCTACGTCCACGGGCAGCGGATTCACTATATTGAACAAATGGTAGAATTATACAACACTCTGAATAATTCTCTCTCTCTTTGTTTTCTCTCTTTAGTTCACCACTCAGCTGTGTTTAAACTCTGCTCTCACCCTCTCTATATATACACAAGAAGGGAGGGAGATGGCTGGCCTTGCACATGGCTAGCTGGATGGTAGATCAACCACTTCGGCGGCTTGTCGGTTGGCAGCCGTAATGGAGGAAGGAAGAGCTGACTTTGCTTGGTGTGTTCTCACAGAAGAGAATCACCCCTTTTCACATGGGGTGATCTCAGTCTCAACAAATCACCCCCTCAACCCATGTGAGGTGATCTATTGCACACACTACTACTAATCTTGTCACGCCCAAATTTTAACATAGTCTGCATCTCTTCACTGAGACACTGCATCCCCTGAAGCTAGAGATAATACACTAAAGATACAAGAGGAGGAGGGAATCCTACATCCTCAGCTCAACTCACACCACTCTCTGATTTGGAGAGAGCCTCTGCTCCTATCTCCCATAGATCTCTTCCATGCTTCCTGTCTCGGATGTCTTCATCTATTATGCTTGAACTTGTGCGACCAAGATATCCAACACCCCCTGATTGGATGTCCTGCACCCCCTGCTGAGATGCCCTTGACTGTCATGCCTTTGCCCTCTGTCCATAGTGATCGATCAACACTGCCTTGCACCTAAAGGTGCTTAGTTCCGAGAGATGTTGACCAAGTCCAAACAATGTTGGAACTTGATCCCAGAAACCATTTTTGTGAGCATATCGGCCGGATTATCTGCAGTACCAATCTTTTGAAGCAGAATATCCCCTTCATTCACAATTGCTCGGACGAAATGGAAACGAACATCAATGTGCTTGGTGCGGGCATGATGAACCTGGTTCTTTGCCAAACAAATGGCACTATGACTGTCACAAAACACCTCAACGTGCTTCTGAACAATACCCAAGTCCTCAATCAACCCGTGTAGCCAAATAGCTTCCTTAAAGGCTCCCATCACTGCCATGTACTCTGCCTCTGTAGTAGACAAAGCCACCGTTGACTGAAGCGTTGACCTCCAACTCACCGGTCCTTTAGCAAGCGTAAATAAATACCCTGCTATTGACCGGCGTTTGTCTAAGTCACCAGCATAATCTGAGTCCACATATCCAACCAGATTCTGTCCGAGTCGATTATCTCTCTCGAACTTCAATCCAAGATTAACCGTGCCATGTATGTACCTTAGGATCCATTTCACTGCCTGCCAGTGATCTTTTCCTGGATCATGCATATACCTGCTTACCATACTCACAGCATGCGAGATGTCAGGCCTTGTACAAACCATAGCATACATTAATGCACCAACTGCATTTGCATATGGAACTTGTGCCATATGCTTCCGTTCTTCTTCTGTGCGTGGAGACATCGAAGCACTGAGCTTGAAATGAGGGGCCAATGGTGTACTCACAGCTTTGGTTTTCCCATTTATGCCAAATCTGTCTAACACCTTTTTTAGATACTGGGTTTGTGTCAGACAAACCGTGTCTTTCTTCCTGTCTCTCTTGATCTCCATGCCAAGAATTTTCTTTGCTTCTCCCAAATCCTTCATTTCAAACTCTCTTGCCAACTGTGTCTTGAGTTTGTCAATCTCCACCTTGCTCTTAGATGCAATCAGCATATCATCTACATATAAGAGCAAATAGATGAAGGAACCGTCGGGAAGCTTACAGAAATATACACAATGATCAAATTGACTTCTTGTGTATTCTATCTCCATCATGAATCGATCAAATCTTTTGTACCATTGTCTCGGGGATTGCTTCAACCCGTACAAAGATTTGTTCAGCTTACAGGCCCAATTTTCTTTTCCAGCAACTTTGAAACCATCTAGCTGGGACATGTATATCTCCTCTTCAAGATCTCCATGTAAAAAAGCAGTTTTGACATCGAGTTGGGCGAGCTCGAGATCAAACTGTGCAACCAAAGCTAACAAGATACGAATAGACGTGTGCTTCACAACAGGTGAGAATACCTCATTGTAGTCTATTCCTTCCTTCTGAGCATAGCCTTTAGCTACCAATCTAGCTTTGAATCTGATGTTGTCTCTGCCTGGAATGCCTTCCTTCTTGGTGTAAACCCACTTACACCCAATTGCTTTCTTTCCCTTTGGAAGTTGCACCAACTCCCAAGTTTGGTTCTTGTAAAGTGACCCGATCTCTTCATCCATAGCCTCCTTCCATTTGACACTTTCTACATTCTGCATGGCTTCTTTGAAAGTGCAAGGAACATTGTCTTCAATGATTGGAAGTGCATAGGCTACCATATCGGTCATCCAACTGGGTTGCTTAGTAACCCTTTTTCCTTTCCGGATTGCAATGGGTTCTGATTGTTGTGGGGCCTCTGGATCTTCATTTTCATCTGAACTCTCTTCAAAGCTATCCACTGAGGCTTCTTCAGGATGGTTGTCTGTCTGAACAGTCTTTGCTGGAGTCTCAAACTCCACCTGCACTGACTTTTTCACTGATTCTTCATTCTGTTGAGGATTTGGTTGTGTCAGCATTGTAGACTCATCAAAGGTAACGTCTCTTCTGATGACAACTTTCTTTGATTCAGGGCACCAGAGTCTGTATCCCTTGACACCGTCACTAAAGCCCAAGAAGATGGCTTTCTTGGCTCTTGGATCCAACTTAGATTCTGTAACATGAAAATAAGTTGGACATCCGAAGACACGTAACTGATCATAATCAGTAGCTGACACTCCTGACCATACCTCCATGGGAGTCTTGCCATCTAGTGCTGCAATAGGTAGTCTGTTGACAAGATGACGAGCATAGTTCAATGCCTCGCCCCAAAATGCTTTGCTCAATCCAGAATGTGACAGCATACACCGGACTTTTTCCACCAAAGTGCAGTTCATGCGTTCTGCAACTCCATTTTGCTGCGGTGTTCCAGGAACTGTGAAATGTCTCACTATCCCTGCATTCTGGCAAACCTCAAAGAAGGGATCTGATGTGTATTCTCCACCATTGTCAGATCTGAGCTTCTTAATCCGTCTGCCTGCCTGGGTCTCAATCATCTTCTTCCACATAAGAAAGATGTCTAAGACTTCATCTTTGTGCTTCATTGTGTAAATCCAAACTCTTCTGGAGAAATCATCAATGAACGACACAAAGTAGTGTTTACCTTCCAACGAAGCATTCTTGGAAGGACCCCATACGTCGCTGTGAACATAGTCTAGAATCCCTTTGGTACGATGAATAGCAGTACCAAACTTGATTCTTGTTTGCTTGCCCAGTACACAATGCTCGCAGAACTCAAGCTTCCCTGTCTTGGCGCCTTTCAACAGGCCTTGCTTTACCAACCCTTGTAAAGCCTTCTCACCGACATGCTCTAGGCGCATGTGCCAAAGTCTGGAAGTGTCTGATGCATCATCTTCTGAGCTGGTGGAGACAACCACTCTCCCAGTGACTGTAGAGCCGTCTAGGAAATATAAATTTCCCTGTCGAGTACCCTTCATTGCAACAAATGCTCCTCGAACAACCTTGAGGACTCCACCTTCCATGGTTACTCTGTAACCTTTGGAGTCTAAAACTCCCACTGAGATGAGATTCTTTGTCAGATCCGGTACATACCGAACATCTTCAAGAATTCTGATTGTTCCATCATGGATCTTCAGTCGAACTGTTCCAATCCCCTTTGTCTGGCAAGCTTGGTCGTTGCCCATAAGCACAACTCCTCCATCGAACTCTCGTAAGCTCGAGAACCACTGCTTGTTTGGACACATGTGGTAGGAACATCCAGAATCTATTATCCATTCATCAGACTGGCCATATGATGAAACTGTGAAGGCTGCTCCTTCACCATTATCTCCATCTCGTGCAACGTTCACCTTTTCTTCTGCCTTGTCTTTATTGGGACAATCTTTTGCCCAATGCCCCTTCTGGCGACAAGCAGCACACTCGTCTTTTGCAAGACGTCTTCTGTCTGAAGATTTCCCTTTGGATTTTGAGTGAGACTTTCCTCGCCCTGTATATCTCCTGTTATTTGTTCTGCCTCTGACTGTCAATGCCTCGGATGCTGAGTCCCTGTTTGCAGACTTATCTTTCCTTCTGAACTCATTGTTCACCAAGGCGTTTGCAACATCAACATACTTGATCTTCTCTTTACCGTACAGTAAAGTAGTAGTGAGATGATCATACGAGTCAGGCAAGGAATTCAACAATAACAGTGCTTTATCTTCATCACCAATGTGATCATCCAAATTCTTCAAATCCGTAAGAATTTTGTTGAAGTTGTTTAGGTGTTTGTTCATCGAAATACCTTTCTTGTAGTCGAAACGAAACAACCTCTTCTTCAAGTAGAGCCGATTCTCAATGCTCTTTGTCATGAACTTATCTTCCAGCGCCTTCCAAAGGTCCTTCGCAATATCATACTCTGTGAAGGCGTACTTCTCCTCTTTTGCAAGGCAAATTCGGATGGAATTGCAGGCCAGGAGATTCACCTTCTCCCATTCTATCCCGTCCAGGTCATCTAGTTTGTTTCCCAGAGTGAAATGCAAGTTCATCTAGACAAGCATATCTTTCACTTCGCATCTCCACATGCCGAAGTTGCTGCTTCCATCAAACTTTTCTACCTCGAACTTAGCGTGGGACACCGGGGTCCAATGCCTAGAGTTACTTGTACTCGCTGGATTACTCATGGACTCGGTTGATCTGGACTCGGTTGATCTGGTCTCTGTAGATTCTGCCATTAAACTGTTTTTTTTTTTAGAAACTCCAATTCAAAAATCTAACCGTACGGATGTGTCCGGAATACTCCAAATAGTCAGAAAACACTATTGGATCATCAAAAACGGACTCCGAATAACTTAGAATTGGCCAAAACAGTTTCAACGCCTCAGATCTGTGGCTACTGCTTAGCCGCGCAGCACTGGATCACTCTCTGCACCTGGGTTGACTGGTCAACGAAGCTGACGTGGCAACACGTGTCTGACTGTCCGACACGTGTCGCTGACGTGTCGGATGACGTGTCAGGTGACCTGGCGGGTGACGTGGCTGACGTTGATGACGTGGCGATGAGCTGTCGCTGACGCGGCGATGAACTGGCTCGCTGACGTGGAGGCGCGTGCTCTGCACGCTGTAGACGTCCCCGAACGCCCCGGGAGGGTTAAGTCCCGTTCTGTTCATATTGGGGTCACTACAGTTCAAGGACTCAAATGTCACGGTCCTTAATCTTGAACCAAAGAGTCCAAATCCAGCAAATCGTTTTGAAAACAGATTTTTTGAAAGAAGTGCCAAACATGGACTGCTTTGCCAGATACAGAGTCGCCACCTAAATATTTTAAAAAATGGGAAATTTAGGAAACCCTGACTCGGTGCCAAAGGCCACGTGTCCGTCATCACCAAAGTTGCCTCGGCTCGGGAACTTGGGTACGATTGGGGAAGGTCACTTCGTGAGCACCCCCGCTCGCCCGGTCAAAGACCGGCCTCTACTAACCATGATATCTGTTTTTGAAAACATTGTGAGTTCTTATTCCGGTTATTAGCCTAGGTTACTATGTGATGCTCGCAGCAAATAAGTATAGACTGAGTCGCCTGAATTGGAACAAAACATTTCATGTTTGTTTATGTGAAAATGGTTTGATGGTGCTACCCGCAGGTAAGCTAAGACGCGGATTTGCCACCCTCAGGTGGGCTTAGAAAACATGATTTTGCCACTATCTAGTGGGCTTAAAACAAACATTCAACGTATTGTCCCAATCCAAGCAACTCAACCTCCACCCACAGGCATTCAAGGCAGTTATATCACATAAGCACATAGCCTCATGGTAAGCATGCTATCATGGCAGTCACTCACACGCATGCAAGGATGCTAAAGCATAAAACTCACCGAGTACTCCAAGCCAAAAACAAAAGCTAATTAGAAATCAATGCATGATCCTAGATACACAGAATTGCCTAATGCAACACATGCAATAATGCAACTATAGTGGGCTTGGCTATTCTAAAATGGCATATGAAATGCTACAACTAACACGTATTCAATTTGGAATTGAAATACAAATGCAGTTTGCATGATGCGCCGAGCCCGGTGCGTGCAAAACAGATGAATGAATGCAAACATGCTATCATACTGTATGCTAATTGAAATATGTCCTATATCTAACTATCATAAGCAGGTAAATAAAAGGGAAGAAAGACGTGGGGTTGGAAGACATACATCACACTCACCCACACTTATTACAATTATGCCCTCGCGCAGAGGGTCCGAATAAAATAATACAGTCCGAATAAAAGAATAATACAGTCCGAAATATACAGAATAATACAGATTTCTAATTAATTAACAAATTAAACTAAGAAAGCTATAAACTGGCATGCAAGCCAGGGGGCTGCCTCGCTTCTGATGAATGATGTATGCTGGGCTGCCTTCGCGCAGAAATCCACTGGGATGCCCAATTTAGCCTCTGTTTGCAATGTTTCTCGAAATGCGCGCCAAACTCCGAAAAGTTGCTGATTCCCCATTTTGCTGCAACAGAGAGCAGGAAAAGGGCATAGCAATGTATTTCACAGATATATGCATGCCTCGATTCTCGTGCCACCAATCACGCATATCGATGCATGATGGCCGAAGAATCGGATTGCACAACTCAATATAGGGTGCAATGCAGATGAATGCTACAGCAAAACCTAACTCCATCATGGGTAATCCGGAGTGTCGGTGACCTGGGAATTGAGACCCGTTCCGTCACTCGGAGTACGAAACGTGCCTCGCTTCCCGTGCCCGGACTAACCCCTATTCCGAACACGATGCAATATGCATGATATGCATGAAATGTAGCTAATATGCAACCCTAACATACACAATGCTATGAAAATGAGATGCCTCAAAATGCGTGCAAGCGGGCACGCAAACCGAGGCGATGATCCTAGGGCATAAAATGGCATACGCAATGCAAATTGGTCTTACACTAACATGAGGGAGCCTCAGCCACACTCACATAAGAGGCCGTCGGATAAAAAAAAGTGTCTCGAAATGCGTGCCCACGGGCGCGCAAACCGAGGCGATGCATACGGAATGCAAAGTGACATGGAAATGATATGTGATGAGGCTAAAATGAGATGTCTCGAAGTGCGTGCCCGCGGGCACGCAAACCGAAAAAATGGCATACGGAATGCAATGATGCGAAAATGGCATACAGAATGCAGAATGGACTTATACTGACATGAGTAGGCCTCAGCCACTCTCACACGGGAGGCCGTCGGATAAAAATGAAGTGCCTCGAAATGCGTGCCCACGGGCGCGCAAACCGAGGCGATGCATTAAAGCATGGAATGATATACGAAATGCGAAATGGACTTATAGTGACATGAGTAGGCCTCAGCCACACTCACATGGGACGCCGTCGGATAAAAATGAAGTGCCTCGAAATGCGTGCCCACGGGCGCGCAAACTGAGGCGATGCATTAAAGCATGAAATGACATACGAAATGCGAAATGGACTTATACTGACATGAGTAGGCCTCAGCCACACTCACATGGGACGCCGTCGGATAAAAATGAAGTGCCTCGAAATGCGTGCCCACGGGCGCGCAAACCGAGGCGATGCATTAAAGCATGAAATGACATACGAGATGGTATGCAAACATGCAAATGGAATTTCAACACTTACAAATGATGCAAAACAGCCCCGAAAGGCGGGGAAATAATACCGAATGCCCGGAATGGTTTCGAAATGCGATAACAAGCACCCGGAATGGCCTATAGCCACACTAAACATGCATGGTTGGTACATGGTATGCAAAACAGTAGCAAGGCAGCCCCAAAATAGCATTATTCACAGTACAAATCATGGCGAAATAATGAGCATAGATAGGACAACAATAGCATGCAAGAATACGAGCCAAGAGAGGGGTATTGAAGCAAGTGGTGTATGCGATGCTCAAACTGAAAAGTACCCTTCTACAACACTGATGAGGGACCAAAAATATGCACATTTAAAGTAGATGACATCCCCCAACTCAGTATGCAAACATGGTAAAAATGCTATGCAAGATTGAGGATATATAAGGCTATAACATGAAGTACCCCAAGCATTCATCAAACCAGCAAAGACCCTCAATGAAATATGTCAAGAAGATCAAAATATGGATATTTTTAGTACTGATGATGGCCGAAAACAGAAGCTAGGTAAGCTCAAAAAAGCATGCAAAATAGGGGCCAAAGAGGGGTATAAAGACAAGTATAGCATAGAGACCCCAAACAAAGTTGATCCCTTCTACAATATTGTATAGGGACACAAAATAAGCTCATTCACAGTTCATGGAATGTTCCAAAACAGACTGCATGTAGGTCAAATAAATCATGCAAGTTTACGGTAATTTGAAGGAATTATGAAGCAAGTGCATTATAGAGAGGCCAAACAGGGTTGATCCCTTCTTCAATGTTTAAGAGGGGTTCAAAATATGCCCACTCACAGTTTATGTCATGCTCGAAATCAGATCATTCATAAGCTAAATATTTCATGCCAAAAACAAGGGTAAAACATGGATTCAAAGCAACTTGCACATGGAGCATGAAAACAAGGTTGAGCCCTTCTTCAATATTGAAGAGGGGCTCAAAATAAGCACAATATAAGTTCATGAGATGCTCCAACTCAGATCACACATAGGCCAAATATTCAATGCAAAATAAAGGCATACAAGAGGCTATTGAAGCAAGTGTGCCATAGAGGGCTCAAACAGGGTTGAGCCCTTAATCAAAGATCAAAATGAGCTCAAAAGGGGACCACTTTCAGTAGGGGTCGAAGCTCAACACAATAGGGAAATAGGGTTAAGAAAGGAAGCAAGAAAATGGTACAAAAGAGGGATTTGAGATTTACCCTTGAAGACAAGACTTTTGCTACCTCTTTGCTTGATGAAAGTTGCTTCTAAACCCCCCAAGAACTCCTCCTTGCTGCTGAAAATGAAGTGGTGTTGGTGGTGCTAGGAGATGATGAACAAATGAGGCCAAAACTTAAGGATTTTAGAGAAATGGAGATGGATTGGTGTATGTATGCTTGAGGAATAATTTTCTAACCCTAACAAAGAAGAGGGTCAGCCCCTTAAATGGACCAAAAGGGGGTGTAAAAGGGGAGGGAAATGCACCCAAGCTTTCCCTCCCAAAATATCCCCCGGAGGGCTGAGATATTTTGAAAAACAGCTGGACAGCTGTAAAGTGGTCAAAAGGGGGAAGCAGGCCGGCCAGGTGCTTTTCTTGAAGATGGCCGGCCGGCCACCCCACTGGTTGGCCAGCCACTCCACTCCCCGGCCGGCCGGCCATGGCCAAAAATGAAAACAACAATTAATGGCTGGCCACCAATTTTTGGTGTCCTCCCAGGTGTGTAGAACAAGGTCCCATGGTTGGAATTTGGCAACTCTGAAACAGGAGACACAACATTCAACTTGAAAGAGAGGCTCAAAAATGAAAATCAGAATTACTGGCCGACCACCATTTTTTAGGGTCCTCCCATGTGCCCTAATCACAAATATGTAGTTGTGGTTGGAAGAAAATGGCCCTAAGGTGTTCAACATTAGCCCGGAAGTGAGAAAAACGGGCGCCGGAGGAACATAACTGGTTATCTGAGATAATTGTTGGCCTCCCACCCTCTAGTGATCTTCCTGGTGCTAAAACAGAGGTACCTGCCAGAATTGAACAAAAACTGATGCAAAATGAATGCTCGGGGCCCAAATCACGCAGTTCGGGGTCCCGAAAATAGGCTGTAGGCACCGAAAGTGGTATTCGGCCACGAAGTGGGTATCTGAGACCCCAGTGTCCCTCGTTATGTTAAAACAGAGGCACCTGCCAAGAATGAACAAAAACCGATGCAAAACGAATGCTCGGGGGCCAAACCGCGAGGTTCGGGGCCCGAAAACCGGCTGTAAGCACCGAAAGTGGCATTCAGCCACGAAGTGGGTATCTAAGACCCCAGTGTGCCTCGTTATGATAAAACAGAGGTACCTGCCAAGAACCGGAGGAATCGGAGACGGTTGGGCGGTCCCGAACCGAGGCACACGGCCTGACGGCTCCGAAAACCGGGAACCGGGCTCCGAAATGGGCAAAATGGCCTACGGCCACGAAACGTAGCCCACGGCCACTGGGAGACGGTCTACGGGACCTCTCCCTCCCCTCAGGAAAGAAAACTGAGAAAACCGGGTCTGGTTCGCAAACCGAGACAAAGCACAGAAGAAAGTTCGGAAGTCCGGAGGTAGGGCGCACGGCCGCGACTCTGAGACTTCTGAACGAGCACCATATGCAACATCACCGAGCGCTCAATCGGTGACGTCTGAGTCTTAAGGTCGGTCAAAAATGGGGTGTCTACACACGCGCTGCTTCTCAGTCGCCTTCTTCCTCGTGCGGCGCGTGTGTCGCGTGGAGGGCGCGTGGGGTGACGCTCCGAACTGCAACGGGCGCGTGAGGGCGCGTGGTGAGAGTGAGCTTCACTCTCTTTCTTCCGGAGGCGTGTGGAAGCGCGTGGGATCTCTTCTGGGGCTGTTTTTTGCTTGGTTGGACTCCTCTCGTTGAGATGTTGCTTCTGGTATGCTCAAAAGTGAATTTCGAGCACTTCAAAATCTGGACACTTTCTGAAAAAACTCGATTTTTCACCACCCGAGCTCTGATACCAATTGTTGTGGATCGGGGGCACACCAGGAAACACACACAAGCAATAACACAAGAGATTTAACGTGGTTCGGCAAATCGCCTACGTCCACGGGCAGCGGATTCACTATATTGAACAAATGGTTAAATTATACAACACTCTGAATAATTCTCTCTCTCTTTGTTTTCTCTCTTTAGTTGGCTGTGTTTAAACTCAGCTCTCACCCTCTCTATATATACACAAGAAGTGAGGGAGATGGCTGGCCTTGCACATGGCCAGCTGGATGGTAGATCAACCACTTTGGCGGCTTGTCGGTTGGCAGCCGTAATGGAGGAAGGAAGAGCTGACTTTGCTTGGTGTGTTCTCACAGAAGAGAATCACCCCTTTCACATGGGGTGATCTCAATCTCAACAAAAGAGAGAACGAATACCTAATGAACTCTGATCGTAGAAGATGAAAACACATCAAATTTATGGTGTAGATGGTAGATAAGGATGGCATGAAAGATAAAGAATGATAAACCCTTACTTCATGATTTGGCTCCCGCCTCTTTGACCTGCCAAAATCAAATTTACTTCACCAATTTTAGAATTTTTGGACTTCCTTCTCTGTCTCTAGGTCGATCTGGTATGCGGATTTTGCTGTATCAAATTTGGTTTGTTTCTTTAGTTTTGTTATTTCCTTTGTTGTAAAACAAAAAAAAAACAAACAAAAAAAAAAAAAAAAAAAACAAACAAACAAACAAACAAACAGTGGAGAATGAGTTTGTTCATATTTTAAATAAAAAAGTAAATATTAATTTTGGTCCTTATATTTTTTATTAAATCCATTGCAACTTATAATTTTAAATTTTGTGTCAATTTAATGTAATTAATAATACCGTTAGTATTTTTGATAAAAAAATGATCACTGAATATGTTGAGGCTAATTTATGAGTTGAGCAAATTTATTATTTTACCTCTAAAAGAATGACATATGTCACTATTAAAAAATGCTAACAATTAGGGCTAATTACACTATTAGTCACTCTATTTTGGCTATTATGTTATTTTAGTCTTTGTAATTTCAATTGAATCGATTTTAACCTTGAATTTTTTATTTTGTCTCAAATTAGTCCAATTGATAGCATTTTTTTATGACACATGCAACCTGTCATCGTTTTAGGAATAAAACAAAAATATTTGGTCAATTCTGTGGCTTAACCTTAACCAATATAATGAAAATTTTCTATCAATGACCATAAAGATTTTACGTCAATTGGACTAAATTTACATAAAATTTAAAATTAAGTGTCAAAATTGAGTCAATTAAAACAATATGGAATAACAAAATATAAGGATTATTGATGTAATTTACCCAATAATTATAAGCAATTGAAATAAATTGAGATAAATACATAAATTCATAGTCAAAATTGAGGTAATTGAAACTACAGGGACTAAAATTCAAGTAACTTTATCATTGTATAGGAGAGTAATTTGAAATTTTATTTTTCCTATTAATTCATATAAAGTCGTCGATCAATTTTGTACATGTGGTAAGTACAGTTAAAAAAACATGTTATATTAAGTTTAATTATTTGTTTTTATTTATTTTGTGCATTTAAAAAATTTTGAAAATATATTGGCATTTTTTGTTTTTTCAAAAAATGCCATTAGATAGCTTGGAAAATTTTTGGCTTAGTGGCATTTCTCAAAATGCCATAAAATATTTGTTTGTGACACTTTTCACTTAATGCCATAAAAAGTAACTTACACCTATTTAGTTTAGTGACATTTTTAAAAAATGCCATTAGTATTAAAGTTTAGTGTCATCTATTCATAAATATCACTAAAACAATTTCTTGTCATTCTTTTATAAAATGTCATAAAATTGATGTGACATTTCTTTATTGAAATGCCACTAGAGCCTTATATGTTTGTGGTTCTGTGGCATTTTTCTAAAATGTGTCACCAAATATTATTTTTGTAGCGTTTTTAAAAACATGTCACAAGTATAGTGTCACTAAAATGTGTTAGGTTGCTGGTTAAAATTTGTTAATTCCATATAATTTTATACGAGTCCATACTATATTTTTATTTCAAATCAGGAAGACTCGAAGGAAATTAAAATTCCTGATTTGAAATAAAAATATAGTATGAACTCGTACAAAACTATATAGAATTAACAAATTTTAACCAGTAGCCTAATTGATAAGTTAATTTTATCACCCTATCAAACAACATAGGTTGAATTAGTACAAAATGTCTAATTTTTTAACACATCCTTACATATAACCACTCTTACACACACACACACAAACACACAAACAAAACACACAATTTTGAGGCATTCGCGCTTCAAAATTTCAAGCCCTCAATCATTTTTAAAAAAAATTATGGGTGAGTTTGTTTAAATTTTATTGATAGTTTAAATTTATGTGGCTCAAATAATTTAAATGTATCAAAATAATATTATGTTACCCCTAAAACAATATTATCTTGACACATTCAAACCATTAAATCTATAAAAATTAAGCTACCAGGCATTATTGTTTACAGAGTTTGCTTTTTGTACATCACGTCACACACATATGCGCATGTAGTTTGTTGAATTCTTGCAGTATGTGACGTTGCCTTGGGTGGAGGTCACATGCATATGCGCATGGAGTTTCTTAAATTCTTGTAGTATGTGACGTTACCTTGGGTGGAGGTTTCGCTTTTTAACCTATTTTAGGTTGTATTATCTTTTTTTAATTTTTTTATTTAGGTCAAGTTTGACCAATCTAAAATAAGTCAAAAAGTTAAAAAATTACTCAAAAAGTTAAAAAGTTAATACTATTCATCAAAAATCAACAATTACGACTGCACAACTCCCAATTCTAATTTTCTCTTACAAACCAATTTTTATAATTTTTTATTATACATTTTTCCATAAAAAGTCAAAAAGTTAACCCAAACATTTATATTTTCTTCCTCAATTTTTTAGTTCAAAAAGACAAAAAGTGCACTTATTTAGGACACCCCAAACAACCCCTTTTTATAAAAAAAAAAATTAAAAATTAATTTTTAATTAACTTTTCAAAATATAATAAAATAAAATAAAAATTACAAATTAATGAGAAGTTTATACATTTTAATTAAAATATTATATTTTTTTTATGATTATGTGTATTTTTTTAACTATCACCGGCTGTTATTCTCACAATTAATATTATGACCTATTTTGAAGTCACAATTTTAGTAAAAAAAATGTCATTATAAAAAAATTAATTTTATTTTTATTCTTTTACCTACCTTTCCTTGAAAAATACAAAATTTATATAGTTGGCCTTTTAATTTTCTTTTTTGATTACAATACATACCAGCCTCTTCTATAGACAAAGAATGAGCTTCAAAACAAGTATGCTACAGAACAAGAATATGACTGCTACAATGCAGTAATACTGGTATCACAAAAGCTTGTTTACAATAATAAAACAGATTCACATACATATATATATATATATATCAGCAATGTTAGGTATCATGAAAAGTCTTTCATGAAAATGATCATGAAAGATTTGTGACCTTTGGATTACACTTAGAATAAACCACCACATACTAATCAAGGTAATCTAAGGGTCATAAATCTTTCATGATCATTTTCATAAATTTTTTTTTCATGATTCCTAACATTTCCCTATATATATATATATATATATTTTCATGATTCATAAATTTTTTTTCATGATCATTCACATATTATATATATATATATATTTATCACTCCAACAAAGTACAATAATGCAAATACATTGAAAACCCTTTATTACACAACATATTCAACACATTAGTTAGTAAAAGACAACACGGGATTATGTCCTGGTCAATCACCATATTTTTCAATCAAACACAGTTGGGCGCTGTCCCCCAAGACCAGAGAATAACTTCTCATTTTATTGTCTCACCCACTTATCATTGATGAGCACGATTCATACTTAAAAACAACACTAAAGCATGAACTTGGCAACATAACATTACTACGTAGACTGAAATATCGGCTAATACTATATGTATCAGAGATTGATATTTCTCGGTATCGATATATAAGTGATATTGTTCGATATAGAACTGACACTAATACTGACATCATTATTTAAAATCTAGCAACACCACAACCTCTCACTGCAAAGCCAAATGATCAAAGAGAGATCAAAGGCCAGCAAAAATCTCTAGTGTTTGATCGCCATAGTTGGCGGTGTAAAAAGAGACGAAATCAGAGTAAGTGAATGGGCGATAGCGAAGAGGATGGTCTTTGTCGATGAGCTCTTGAGGCACTTCAATGATTGCGCCTTCTTTCGGTAGCAAGAACAAAGCACATGAATACCTAACTTTGTCCCCTTTCATTATTACTTTGTGTTTTGCTGCATGAAGTCTTCCATTGCTCCATGCCTACCCACCACCACATTTAATTTCATCAGAATTCCATTTCATTAAAAGAAAATCGAAGTGCACAAGGATTTTGTTTAAATTTGAAATTCATCAAATCATAATTTAAATTCTTAAGATAAATGTACATATAAATGGATATGTGAAATAGCACTAAGATGAAAAGAGAGAGAAAAATTGAATGGGAAATAACAATTAGTGAAAATAAAAGTAAAAGTTAGTGGTGAAAGGGAAAACCGTAAATAAATTTTAAAAACATACTTAAATATGAGTATTTCTCAAATTTTCAATAGAGACAATTTTAAAGGCATTTTAAAAAAGAAAAAGAAAAGTAGATAAACAAAATGCATTCATAAAACATAAATGTTAGCCATCTAAGGCCAAGTTTGGCATAACTTAAATAATACAAAAAGTCAAAAAGTCACTATCCTATTTAAGTCACATCATCTTATTTAAATCACATCACCTCTCTAATACATCACATCAAACCCAACCCAAATCCAACCCATATAAGCCAATAAGTCAAAAAGTGTATTTTTTTAAAACATCCCAAACTAACCCTAAAACTATGTTAAAAAACGGGCCACTAAATTTGAATATCTAACATATAAATCATTTTTTACATATAAAACGAGTATTGGTACATGTACCTTAAATATATCACCCACGAACACCATAAAGGATCCGGTAGGAATTTTCACTTGAATCCACTTATTACCTTCTTTAGAAAGAACCTCAACACCTTGCACTTCATTTTCAGACAAAATGGTCAAGAAATTTTTATCAGTGTGAGGGAGAAAACTCATGCCTGCGGAGTCATTGCTTGGAGGAACTTTGTGTTTCAGGATACGAAAAGAGGTTGAACTGTTCTCCACCATGAATTCATAGTATCTCCCAATGCAGAAGCTCTCCAAAATCATTTTCATAATGATCAAACTCAGGTTTAGCATCTTTGAGCTTGTTGAGTTGAGAACCTCACTATTCAATTTTAAAATTCAATAATCAGTTTTTCATTATAAATTGCAATAAAAATTTATTTTGTTTTGTTTTGTTTTGTTTGGGAACTTTGAAAAGGTTAACAAACAAATGCAAAATAAGAAAACAATGAAAGTGCATTTATTGGAAATCAATTCTTTTGGTTACTCGCACAAACAAATAGCAAAATTATTAAATAGTCACCTTGGGAGTATTACGAAACGTTGTCTACATGATATTTCCTAAATTGTATTTTTTTAATGTGCATTGTATTCCATATAATTGTTAGCTGTATTTTTTTAAAAATTATTTTTTATTTTAAATATATAAATTTTATTTTAAATATTTTTATTTTATTTTATAAATATTTTTTAATAACATATTTGAAAGTAAATTACAAATACACCTCTGAAGTTTGTTTAAAGTACAGATTGTTTCTATAGTTTGAAAAATTACAAATATCACATTGTTAGAATTTTTTATTTAACAGAATTAACTAAATAATAAAATTCATAATTGATCCCCAATACAATAATAAAATTACTTAAATTATTAATTGAAACATATTTATAATATCATTAAAAACTGTTAATTGACTTAATAATTTATTAATAAATGGACGTTTTGTTATTGACAGGATAGGCCCAGATAGGCCCACAAGGACCACAACCCCCATTTAAACCCCCATTACACAACCCGAATAGAAAACCCAGCACCACACCACTGGAAGCCAACTGGACAGGGACCAGTGATATCCGGACACGTGGCAGATTCAGAAAAGGCCACGTCAGCAGACAAAGATCTGCAAAGTTATTGCCACAGCACATCACCATTAATGCAAGCCATCACAGCATTTATTGCGACAAACCCCTCAGCCGGAATGGCACCCCCACCCCTCACCCTGAACAAGACGAATGACGGCACAAGCTTTCGGCAGGAAACGAAATGATGACAGAAGGATATAAGCAAAGATTGGTAGACAAGGAGAAGGTTAAGCTTTCCTAACCCCTATCTCTCTCACTCTCTCTCTATAGTCCAAACACTAACTTGTTCGTCGGAGGGTTCACTGGGGGACTGCCCCGTTCCCCGTTGAACTTATTTGCAGGTAGCCCATTGGATCTGAGGAGCTTGGATCGGTCCAGCCCATTCACCTAGATCAACCGCATCATCAGTTGGCGCCGTCTGTGGGAACTTGGTTCTTATCCGCGCGCCAGTTGTGTTCATTGTCGCCGGAGACCCTCGTTCCAACGATCCTTTACCTTTACCCATCAAGGTGTATGGTCACGACTAGATCCATGGCTTCTCACCACAATGCCGCTGACCACCAGACCGACCCTCCCAACCCAAACCAACCGCCACAATATTTCATCGAGCTCACCAATAGCATCAACCGCATGGCTGAGCAAAACCAAGCCTTGATAAATGCCTTGCTCCAAAGAAATCTTCCCATGCCGCCTCCGCCACCCCCGGATGATCCGCCTCATCCAGAACAAGTCCTGAGCCACACCATCCCACAACCCAACTTTCCTAACTTGGGAGGCTTGCAACCGCCTCACCCACAAGTCATTCCACCACCTCCACCTCCACACCCGTCGATCGCACCACCAGCTCCCGAGCAGGAAGCCAGCAGTATCCAACATCCACCCCAGCCTCCATTCCCCTCCGGAGGTGACAACATTCCCCTCTGGGACGCTGAACTCCGAGCCATGAAGCTTCAGCTCCAAGGGGTCATGCAGAACATTCAACACAAACCCTCTACCACTACAAACTCACCATTCGTTGCCTCCATTCGAGACAAACCTCTGCCCGCCAAATTCAAAATGCCCACCATTGACTCCTTCGACGGGACCACGGACCCAGTCGATCACCTGGAAACCTACCGCACCCTCATGATTCTCCACGCCTTTCCCGACGAGATCATGTGCCGAGCTTTCCCTGTAACATTGAAGGGGTCAGCTCGGCTTTGGTTCAGTCAGTTACCGGCGGACTCTGTCTCCACCTTCCAGCACCTCAGCGACTCTTTCCTCAGCCACTTTATCGGAGCTCAACGTCAGCGCCGTCCTGCAACCCAACTTCTCAACATCCGCCAGACCGAGGGGGAGTCACTACGCAGCTTTGTTACTCGCTTCAATACCGAAGCTTTGCAGGTGGCTGAAAATGATGACAAGGTCATCCTCACCGCATTCATGGCAGGTCTACGGTCGTCTGATTTCCTCTTCTCACTTTCTAAAAACCCCCCGACCTCCATGGCAACCCTACTCTCCAAAGCCCAGAAATATATGAACGCAGAAGACTCATTAGCCGCTCGGCAAGACCCGATCACTAAAAACCCGACCCCCAGAGATAAGAGGAAGGACCCCGAACCCCGAAACACTCAGTACAACAACCAAACACCCCATTATGCCGACCGGCCTCCACGCACCGACCGACCGGCCCCAGCTAGACCACCTGGTCGGTTCGAGAGGTATACCCCCCTTAACTCCCCCATGGAACAGGTCCTCCATCAAATCCAGAAAGACTACCCCCTCAAATGGCCCCTACCTTCACGAAACCCTTCCAGCCGGAAAGACCAGTCCAAATATTGCCGTTTCCACCAAGACCACGGCCATAACACGGACGACTGTATCAATCTCAAGGACCAGGTCGAAGCCCTGATACGTCAAGGGCGTCTCAGTCGGTTCACAAATATCCACCCTCAGCAGAGACAGAAGACTGAGCCCCTCAGACACGACCGTCGGCGCACCCCGCCCCGACACCAAGGCCCACCTGACCAGGGTCGTGATCGTCAACAACCACAACCACGACCCCCAGGAAATCCTCCTCCACCAGTTGGAGAAATCCGGGTCATTTCAGGCGGGCTCGCCTGCGGAGGACCATCCCGCTCAGCTCAGAGGGCCGAGCTCAGAAAAATCCGGCAGGGCTCGGACAACACGGTGGCCATGGTCGACAGACCTTCAAAGCAGCCAAAGCAGTGGATTGAACCCATCACCTTCACAGACGCCGATTGTGCAGGAATCCGCTATCCCCATGATGATCCCCTAGTGATCTCTTCAATCCTCTCCAATTACAAGGTCAGACGAGTCCTCATAGACAATGGCAGCTCTTCAGACATCATCTTCCTAAATTGCTTCCGCCAGCTTAAGGTCGGAGAAGAGAGCTTGACCCCACTCCAAACCCCTCTGGTCGGTTTCACCGGCGACCGTGTGACCTCGATCGGCTCCATCGACCTGCCTATCACCATCGGCGAACACCCCAGGCAGACCACTAAGTTGCTCACCTTCCTTGTGGTCGATTGCCCCTCTGCTTACAACATCATCCTCGGCCGCACGGCCCTGAATGCCTTCCAAGCCATCACATCCACTTACCATCTTGCCATCAAATTTCCTACTGATTCCGGTGTCGGGACAGTCAGAGGAGAACAGACAGTGGCCAGGGAGTGCTACGTCGCCTCCCTCAAAGAAGTTAAGCTGAAGGAAGCAATGATCATTGAAGGGCTCGACGCCCGGGATGAAGACGAGTTGGTCAGAGGAGAACCAGTGGAGGAGCTCGTCGAGGTCAATATTGACCCCACCAACCCACTCAAAACAGCTAAAATCGGCAGCCAACTACCTTCCCAAGCCAAAGCCGACCTTACTGCCCTCCTGACCGAGCACAGGGACATCTTTGCTTGGACTCATGCTGACATGCCAGGCATTGACCCTTCTCTCATAACCCACCGCCTCAGCATCGAACCTCATTTCAAACCTTACCGCCAAAAGCAGCGAATCTTCCATCCAGAGCGTAATAATCTTATCGCTGCAGAAGTTGACAAACTCCTTGACGCCCAGTTCATCCGAAACGTGGACTATCCTAAGTGGCTGTCCAATGTGGTCCTGGTTCGCAAAAACAACGGCAAATGGCGTCTCTGCGTCGACTACTCCGACCTGAACAGAGCTTGCCCCAAGGATAGCTACCCACTTCCCCGCATAGATCTGCTGGTCGATGCCACGGCCGGTCACCAAATGCTCAGTTTCATGGATGCTTTCTCTGGGTACAACCAAATCATGATGCACTCATCTGATCGGGAACACACATCCTTCATCACCGACCGAGGTACCTACCACTACTGCGTAATGCCATTCGGATTAAAAAACGCTGGGGCCACCTACCAACGGTTAGTCAATGCAGTTTTCCACCATCAGATCGGTCGAAACATGGAAGTATATGTGGATGACATGCTAGTCAAGAGCAAACTCTCCACCGATCATATCGCCGACCTGCGAGAGACTTTTGCCACCCTTCGAAAGTATCAGATGAAGCTCAACCCCGAGAAGTGCGCCTTTGGCGTAGGGTCTGGGAAATTCTTGGGCTTCATGGTTAGTCAACGCGGCATTGAGGCTAACCCTGAAAAGATCAAAGCTCTGGTCGAGATGCAGTCGCCCAAAACGGTTAAAGAAGTTCAACGGCTCGCCGGCAGAGTAGCCGCCCTCAACCGTTTCATCTCCCGCGCCACAGATAAGTGCCTACCCTTCTTCAAAGTCCTCAGGCAGACCTTCGAATGGACAACTGAGTCCGAAGAGGCTTTCCAGCAGTTAAAACGGTGTATGGCCAACCCACCCCTCCTTTTCACAAGCCATCACAGGCGAACCCCTCTTCCTCTACCTAGCAGTATCAAACACTGCTGTCAGCGCGGCCCTCATCAGAGAAGATGGCTCAGTCCAACGACCTGTTTATTACATCAGTCGAGCTCTGAGGGGAGCAGAGCAGAACTACCCTTTGCTAGAAAAACTATCCTTGGCTTTGGTCACTGCATCCAGACGACTTCGCCCTTACTTCCAAGCCCACCCTATAGTGGTCCTCACCGACCAGCCCTTGAAGAAGGTCATGCAACAACCAGAACTCTCGGGCAGACTAATGCAGTGGTCAGTCGAACTCAGCCAGTTTGACATCTCCTACCGCCCTCGAACAGCAATCAAGGGGCAAGCTATAGCCGACTTCATCATGGAATTCACCAATCCTATGCCACCCACTACCTCAACAGCCCCATCAGCTCCTGCCGATCCTGAAGACCCCCATTCATGGACTCTCAATGTTGATGGGTCATCTTGCAGGGCGGGTAGTGGGGCTGGCATCATCCTCGCCTCTCCTGAGGGTGGCTACTTCAAATGTGCTCTTCGCTTCCTGTTTGAGGCTAGTAATAACGAGGCTGAGTATGAAGCATTGATAGCAGGACTCCGCCTCGCCAAAGACATTGGTGTCGACCAGATCCGCGTGTTCAGTGATTCCCAACTTATCGTCGGTCAGATCACGGGGGAATTCGATGCCAAGGATGATACAATGCGAGCTTACAGAGACATAGCACTCCCCCTCGCTCGCCTCTTCAATACTTTCCAGATCAGGCACATACCCCGGACGGAAAACTCCAAAGCAGACGAAATGGCCCGGCTGGCTTCCGCTGACCATTCCGACCTTAGCGACGGAGTTCACCTTGAATATCTAGCTCACCCGGCCATCTCGACCGACCCACAAGAAGTGCAATTCCTCCAGACTGAACCCATCCCTTGGGCATCCGACATTCTCCTCTTCTTGACCGCTGGGGAGCTCCCAAACGACCAACAGCTAGCTGCCAAGGTCAGAGCTCGATCGGCTAACTACATTCTGGTCGATGGCATCCTTTATAAACGAGGTTTTTCGCCCCATACCTGCGATGCCTCAACCCCACCCAGGCAACCTATGTCATGCAAGAAATCCATGAGGGGATCTGTGGCAACCACTCGGGGGAAGGTCCCTCGCTCAGAAAGTACTCCGCACAGGCTACTTCTGGCCAACTCTCAACCAAGATGCAACCGATTTTGTGCTTAAATGCGACAAGTGTCAACGCTTCGCCAACATCCCACACGCCCCCCTACCGAGCTGATCACCCTTTGCAGCCCTTATCCATTCGCCAAATGGGGGATCGACTTGGTTGGTCCACTCCCCACTGGCCGAGGCCAGACCAAGTTTGCAATTGTCGCCATCGACTACTTCACCAAATGGGTAGAGGCAGAACCCCTGGCCACCATCACCGAGCGAAATACGACCAAGTTCATTTGGCAGTCGATCGTTTGCAGGTTTGGCATCCCTCAAGCCATCGTCACCGACAACGGAAAGCAATTCGACAACGCCAAGTACAGGCAGTTTTGTGCAGACCTCCAGATCCAACCGTGTTTCTCCTCCCCTGGTCACCCCCAAGCAAACGGCCAAGTTGAGGTCACAAACCGTTCTCTCCTGAAGATCATCAAAACCAAACTCGAAGCTGCTAAGGGCCTTTGGGCTGAGGAACTACCCAACGTACTCTGGGCCTACCGAACCACTGCTCGGACTCCCACTGGGGAAACCCCTTTTCGTCTAACATATGGCGCTGAGGCGGTCATCCCAGTCGAAGTCGGTCTGCCCACCCCCAGGGTCCTGCATCCAGACCTCGCCTCAGCTGAAGAGCTCCGTCGCACGGATCTAGACCTGATTGAAGAACTCAGGGAGATCGCTGCGGTGAGATTAGCCTCATACCAGCAGAAAATGAGGACACACTACAATCGCAAGGTCCGACCAAGGGAATTTGCGGTGGGGGACTTAGTGCTGAGAGAAGCAACCCTTGCCACCAAGAAACCGACTGAGGGTAAATTGGCCGCCAAATGGGAGGGACCCTATATTGTGAAAGCCAGACCGCGTCCAGGCACCTACCGACTTCAAGATATGGAGGGTCGCGACCTTCCCCACCCATGGAATGCTGAACACTTGAAACGCTACTTTCAATAAGCTGTTACTTTTGTATTCCTCAATTGTCGTATTCCCATTTTCAAGCATGATGTAATTTTTGGTCATTGTACTACATTTCTTATAACAACTGTTTTGTCTCCCAGCTATCCTCATCGTCCCAATTAAGTTTCAGCTGGCAGCACACACTCAAGACCTCAGTCCGACCTGAGCACTTTCAAAAGCCTCGGCCAGACCGAGCACTTACAAAAGCCTCAGTCCGATCTGAGCACTTTCAAAAGCCTCAGTCCGACCTGAGCACTTTCAAAAGCCTCAGCCCGGTCTGAGCACTTTCAAAAGCCTCAGCCCGACCTGAGCACTTTCAAAAGCCTCGGCCAGACCGAGCACTTACAAAAGCCTCAGTCCGATCTGAGCACTTTCAAAAGCCTCAGCCAGACCTGAGCACTCTCAAAAGCCTCAGTCCGACCTGAGCACTTTCAAAAGCCTCGGCCAGACCGAGCACTTACAAAAGCCTCAGTCCGACCAGATCTGAGCACTTTCAAAAGCCTCAGCCAGACCTGAGCACTCTCAAAAGCCTCAGCCCGACCTGAGCACTTTCAAAAGCCTCGGCCAGACCGAGCACTTACAAAAGCCTCAGTCCGATCTGAGCACTTTCAAAAGCCTCAGCCAGACCTGAGCACTCTCAAAAGCCTCAGTCCGACCTGAGCACTTTCAAAAGCCTCGGCCAGACCGAGCACTTACAAAAGCCTCAGTCCGACCAGACCTGAGCACTCCCAAAAGCCTCAGTCCGACCTGAGCACTCCCAAAACACTCAGTCGTAGTCTGACTCTCACCGATAATTGCAAAATAATTTGACACTTAGTCATATTTCAAAGACGCTCCTCCATATTTCATTTGCAAATCACCTTCAACATTACATTTCAGTCTACTTTTTCAAACTAATTAGACACTTAGTCATATTTTAAAGATGTTCTCCGACGCTTAAACAAATTTGCCATTTCACTCTGTATTAGAAAATTCCTTGTCCTACTCTGGCTTGGATTCTGGCATGACTTTAGTTTCACCTTGCTCTACTGCCTAGCACAAGCATTTGCTGAAAACATCAGTGCACAACATAATCCCAAGAAACACAAAGCAAGGCCAAACCAGCACAAGGGGAAATACACTGGACTCCTCAACTAGAACCATAAATGCCATTTTATTCATTCAAAAATGTGTGTACAACTTACTTACATCCCTTCCAAAAAAAAAAAAAAAAAAAAAAACAAGACGATAAATCAAAACCCCTAAGTCTACTCATCATCCAGCTCACTCATCTCCTTCACTTGAGGCCAGGTCTTCTTCTTCCACGCCTTCGTCCAGTGGCGTCTGGGCTACGTCATCTTCTCCAACCACCACACTACTCAGGTCTAAGTCTGGAAACAGCTCCTCCGCCTTGCGCTTGAACATCTTCCAACCGCTGTCCCAGTACTCAGCCATTTCGTGCTTGTAGTAGTCAGATTGCTGGAAACTGTTAATGATTTCAGACTCTGTCCTCACCCCAGCACTTGTCCCTGATGACCCAGCACCCCCAGACCCCAACCCAGCCAAGCTGGCAGCAACTGCGGCGTCGATCGCCATCTGGAACTCAGGAGACCCTTTGAATTGTGTCACAGCTGCAACATAAAGATCAGGATAGGCTGCCCTTTCTGACGCCGCCTTCGCCTTCTCTTCGTTCAGCTCTTTTTGTAGAGCCTCCTTCTCAGCTGCAGCCTTGGCCTTCTCAACCTCCAGCTCCCTCTTCCAGGCCTCCCCCTCAGCAGTCAGTTTCACCCTCTCCTCCTCCACCTCCTTCCTTAGCCTCTCCCTCTCCGCCCTCGCCTTCTCACCCTCTACTTCCAACTCCCTCCTCAGTTCCACCTTCTCCTCCTCTGCCTTGGCCAGTTTCTCCTCCACCGCCTTTTGAAGAGCCTCCACTTTAGCATCCGCGTCATCTCTCTGCCTGACGAGATCTTCATTATTGGTCATGGCCTCCTCATGACGCTCGATCGCAGTAGCACAGGCTTTTTGGGACTCCTCCAACTTCTTCTTCTCACCAGTCAACTGGAACTCGAGCGACACAACCCTGCGGCGTGTGTCCTCCAACTCCGACTTGACTGATGGCAGCTCGGTATAGGCAGCCTTCCAGGCAGCACTCTCCTTCTTCAGTTTGGCTAACTCTGCCTTGGCCTCATCAGCCTTGATCTTGGCCGCTGCACCTTTCCTCAGCAAGGCCCCTGCCAGGGTAGTTACCTCCATTTGGGCGGAGCATAACCCCCTGAACAGGTCGGCCTCCCCGAATCCAGAGGCCGAACGCAGAGCTGGCTCCTCCACCATCTTCACCAGACGGTCTGCCACCGCCTTAGCTGGTCCCCCATCTCCCTCCAACCTCCCAGCTACAGCACGCACATGGTAAATGGTGGCCCCCAGACCAACTCCTCTTTCCTGAGGTGCAGGCCCCCTTGGGGTCTGCTCCCTCCCACTTGGCTCTGCCCCCACCAACCCCACCTCCACTTGCACCTCTGGGGCCTTCTCCAACCCCCCACTTGGCTCACCCCCAGCCAGCTCAGCTCCCACTTGTCCTGCTGGGGTCTTCTCCACCACGTCCGCCGTTGGACTGGCTATCACCACTTCGGGGGTATCCCTTGTCACAAGGACCTCTTCCCCAGCTGAGACAACCACCCCTTCTGGGGTCTGTTCCAACTCCCCGCCCTCACCCTCTACTTGTTTGGCCAGGCTGGCCCCCTCCACCCTTACCTCCTTTCTCCTTTTCTGGGCTGGCTCCTCCCCACCCCGCCTCAACCTCTTCTTCTTCTTCCCTACCCCCAGTGCCTCCATCTCCTTCAGCGACCTCTCCTTCAGAGGATCTTTTGGAAGCAGCCGCAGAGCAGACTCACCCAAACCCTTCTCTCCCAAGGGTTTGGGACGAGGTCGAATCCTCTCCCTCGCCACTGGCTGAGGAGGTCGGTCGGCTTGGGCCTCCTTGAACTTCTGGGCTTTCACCAGCATGGTTTGATCTTCCGCCTCTTGCGCTTTTCTTCTTACCTCCAACTCTGATCGGTCGAGGTCCCCACCGATCGGTTTTGGGCCCAACCCAGCTTCAAACAAGACCGACGGCTGAACCAGCTCGTCCCACTTGACCTTTTCCTTTTCCCTCCACTCCTTCACCTTCTTGACTCTCTCCTCTGCCGTCGCCCCCAACTTTAGCTCTGCATACTTGGCTGGCACCTTCCATATGGTGCGCACACCAGCCCCTCCAGCGATGGACACATAGAACCACCGCGGCCTCCAACCTTTGATGGACGTTGGTAAACCAGCCACCAAACCCTTCCCTGCCAACGCCTGAAGGGTGATCCAGGTCTCTTGCTGTCCTGAAGCCTTGTGACAGCCGAAGAACTCCTCCACCGTCATGGCCGCCCCTCCGTTCGCCTTTGGCCAAGCACTTGCACAAGCCAACAGGATTTTCCATGCATTGGGCATCAGTTGCCCTGGTGCTACCTCCAGGTGGTTGAGCACATCTACCACGATTTGCGGCAGAGGCAACCTCAGCCCACCTTTTAGAGCTTCCTCGTAGAGGGAGAACGCACCCACCCTGACATCGGAAGGTCTCTCCGTCGATTTCGGCACCCATAATTCCACCTCCACAGGAATCTGATACTTCTCGCGGATAGCCCCCAACTCCGCCGCTGTAATAAGGGATCTATCAGCCCTCGAATGCCAGTGGTCTGGTTCCACCTGGCTGATTGGCTGTGCCGTTTCTACCACTTCCCCACCCCTGTTGGACCTATACTGAATCGCTAATTCCTCTGCATCATCTTCCCCCAGTGGATCTCCCCTGACCATCGCAGTCCCTTCGTGGGCCATTT
Organism: Camellia japonica; assembly: GCA_030407325.1. Classification (NCBI taxonomy): domain Eukaryota; kingdom Viridiplantae; phylum Streptophyta; class Magnoliopsida; order Ericales; family Theaceae; genus Camellia; species Camellia japonica. The sequence goes on from JAPPVO010000029.1 coordinate 72,518,015, forward strand.
CTAAGCTGTGGTTGCGAATAGCTCTTGCTGCAGGTGCTAAAAATCGAAGAAATGTCTCAACGGAGTATCGTGAGCAACGAAGGAACTGACACTTCGAATATTTTGAGTTTTTGTAAACAAGTAGGTGAATCGTATGATACCAAAAGCCCACGGTTTGCCCGTATTCCAAGGATCCAAATTAACGTCGCCAGTTTGAAAACTTTTTCAAATCATCCGCCAAAACTGTCTCATCAATGCCCATAATAATGCCCCTGACGCTTCACTCCTGATCCAACGCTTGACGTTTCCCTTCCACGAAACCCGGCCACGTGTATGGTTCAGATGCACTGACTCCTGCCCTCACATTGTCTTTTCCACTTCAAATCACCACGTGACACGCCGCCTCTTGAGCCCCGTGCTCGTCCGCTCGGCCACCCTTGCGCTCGGCCACCCTCACGGTCGGCCTCTCGCGCTCGGCCACCCTCCCGGTCGGCCTCTCGCGCTCGCCTCGCCCCGCTCGGCCACCCTTACGGTCGGCCTAGTCCGCTCGGCCACCCTTGCGCTCGGCCACCCTCACGGTCGGCCTCTCGCGCTCGGCCTCGCCCGCTCGGCCACCCTTACGGTCGGCCTAGTCGCTCGGCCACCCTTGTGCTCGGCCACCCTCACGGTCGGCCTCTCGCGCTCGGCCACCCTCCCGGTCGGCCTCTCGCGCTCGGCTCTCGCCGCTCGCCACCCTTACGGTCGGCCTAGTCCGCTCGGCCACCCTTGCGCTCGGCCACCCCCGGTCGGCCTCTCGCGCTCGCCTCGCCCGCTCGGCCACCCTTGCGCTCGGCCACCCTCCCGGTCGGCCTCTCGTGCTCCTCGCCCGCTCGGCCACCCTTATGGTCGGCCTCTTACGCTTGGCCACCTCACGGTCGGCCTCGCGCGATCGGCCACCCTCACGATCAGCCTCGTCTGTTTATTGTCACTATTCCCTTCGTTGGACTAAAGCTGCACTCGGGAATGGGGACTACTGACATGGATAGGCCCAGATAGGCCCACAAGGCACAGCCCACCATTTAAACCCCATTACACACCCGAATAGAAAAACCCAGCACCACTGGAAGCCAACTGGACAGGGAGACCAGTGATATCCGGACACGTGGCAGATTCAGAAAAGGCCACGTCAGCAGAAAAGATCTGCAAAGTTATTGCCACAGCACATCACCATTAATGCAAGCCATCACAGCATTTATTGCGACAACACCCCTCAGCCGGAATGGCACCCCTCACCCTGAACAAGACGAATGACGGCACAAGCTTTCGGCAGGAAACGAAATGATGACAGAAGGATATAAGCAAAGATTGGTAGACAAGGAGAAGGTTAAGCTTTCCTAACCCCTATCTCTCTCACTCTCTCTCTATAGTCCAAACACTAACTTGTTCGTCGGAGGGTTCACTGGGGGACTGCCCCGTTCCCCGTTGAACTTATTTGCAGGTAGCCATTGGATCTGAGGAGCTTGGATCGGTCCAGCCCATTCACCTAGATCAACCGCATCATCAAAAATACACCAGGAAAAACAAATATTTCTCAAATAAAGTCCATATTAGTTATCATAATTAAAAGTGAATTTGTGTAAAATTTTATATGTAAATGAAAAATACATACTGATGTAATTTTTTTTGGAAAAAAAAAAGTAAGCTTTTGAATTAGGAGTGCAAAATGGCCAGCGGGCCGAGGTGGGCTTGGCCTGTTTGGGCCCGGTCCCGAGCCTTTGGGCCTGGGCCATCATTTTGAAGCCCGGCTTGGCCCATTAGCCTTCTTAAGGCCCACTCAAAACCCACCCTGCCCGAGGCCCAATGTCATTTTTAGTGAACAATAATAAAATTTTGGTAGAAAAAAATTTTAAAAAACAAAAAAAAAATGGTCAGGCTCGCCCAACCCTGGCCCAAGCCCACCGAGTTGGCCCGACGCCTAGCCTACCGGCCCACCCAAGGCCCAAATACCCTCGGGCCTAATTTCTTGGCCTATGGGCCAGCCCGGCCCGAATTTTAGCGGGAGCCCGCGAGGCCCGGCTTACACCTCTAGTTAGAATGTGCTACATAAGAAACGAAAAAACACTACTTATATATATATATATATTTGGAGCACGTATTTATTTTATAGGTACTCAGTTCATAAATTCAATTTAATTTTTTTCCTTCTAAGAATCCACACTTTAAAAAGTACATTAAGGAGTTTTTTAGTATTTTTGTGTTAGAATGGAGTGTTATGTTTGGGATTATATTGATTAGAGTGTTACATTTGGAAAAAAATACACTAAAGAGTTTTTTTGTGTATTACATTGGAATGTGTTATATTGGAGTGTTACGTTTAGAAAAAAAAAAATACCTTAAGGAGTTTTTTAGAGTGTTCCGTTGTTAGGGTTGGGAAAATTATACTAAAGAATTTTTTTTACCATATTACATTGGAGTGTTACGTTCTTGTTTGTAATGTGGGATTTCTTTCAAAAAAAGGGAAAATCTAAAACATTTATAGTGCGAATTGCCTAAATGTGTTTGGAGAAACACACTTTTATCCCTAAACAATTAAACCCAAACGTGTAAGTGACTGTTATTTTGTGTAATTTTCACTTAAATGGGACTTTTAGATTCATAAGAAAAAAAAATTAACTAAACAGTTCATAAAATCACATTTAGAAATTTATTAGTACTTCACCTGTAAAATAAAACACAAACATGAACCAAAATAGAGAAATAAAAAAAATAAAGGAAAAAAGGGTTTTTATTATTATTTTATTTTAATCACAATGATTCATTATTTTTAATAATTCATAAGAGAGACTTTTGTAACATAACCAAAATTACTTATAATTATCACTACAAATATAAACACCATAACGAATTCATAATTGTTTTTAGAAGAGAATTGTGTATATAGTCTTTTTAAAGATAAATATTTTAATAAATAATAAAATTAAACAAGATAAAGGAGCCAAAATAAAATAAAATAATCAAAATGGAGAAATGAAAAAAAAAAAAAAAGTTTTTTTTGGTAAGTAAAAAAAACCCAAAAACAAAAAGGAAGAAGATGCAACAGAGAAATAGCAGAAAAGATAAAAGCATAAATAATAATAATAGTAAAGAGGCAATGATAATCTCTATGGCTGGAAAGAAAACCGAGGCAGGCATAAAGGGGTGAATTTTCCACAATACCCCTTAAAAAAAAAAAAAGAAGAAAAAAAAGAAGACACAAATTGACAAGATGGGAAAAGGGAAAGTAAGAGACATGGTATGAACATTAAATCATTGTAGCAAATGGCTCAATTCTAGTATTACATAGCAGAAAAAGGACTGGGCTTCCCAACCGTTCGTGATCAGATTAGAAGGTATTGTTGAATTCGTGGAGTCCATCACAGGTCTCGTTTCGATAATCCGAATCATTCAATATATAGAATTCGTCGAGTACTGTATACTTGTAAAAAAATCACGTTGATCGGATATCGATAGCTATCTCATCGAATCAGATTTCTATCAAATGTTTATTTTTTCACCGTTCATTTTTTTTATACAAAACTGATTTGATCACATAGCTATCGATATCTGATCAACATAATTTTTTAACAAGCATATAGTACTTGAGGAGTTCTACACACGGTTTAGAGTATCGAAACAGGACCCATGGTAGACCTTCACAGGCCCAACAGTACCCTCTAGTCCGATCACAGACTGGAAGGAAGCGAGGCCCTTGAAAAAAGAAGTGACCTTATGTAGGGGTGGAAATTTGCTTGACCTGGCCCATCCAGGCCCGGGCTCGGGCCGGTCCATATCGGGCCTCGCATGCTCCTGCCAAAATTCGGATTAGTCTAGGCAGGCCCACAGGCTACAAAATTAGGACCAGGCCTAGGCCCTAGCTTAGGGGCTATTCGGGCCTCGGGTCGGGTCGGGTCGGGTCGGGTCGGTGGGCCTAGCCTTGGGATTGGTGTAACATCCCGAAATAAATGCAGTATGCCATCCAAAACCATAAGTAAATAACAATATGAATTAGAGTATAATGTCCTATTATTACATGAGATTCGATTGTACAAAAAGGTGACACATATGATATACATTCATAAATAGTACACTCTGAATCTACAGCATGTGTTACAAATCAGTAAAAAGAGATAAAAGCTAAACAGATAATCATATTTTCTAAAGGCTTACATTTTTCCAAGCCAAGGCTTGGGTACATAAACGTGAGTCCAAAGCTCAATACAAATAAAGCCCTAGGCTTATACAAAAGTGAATACAAAATAACAAAACTGAGCTTTCAGCTCCATAGTCCTTCTAAGCTAAGTCCTTGGTGGAGGCATATCACCAGCACCTGAAAATGGTTTACCCCAAATAGGGTGAGCGAAAGCCTAGTAGAAATAATTTAACACAATATATGAATCTTAACAAAGATATAAAGGTAAAATGCATATGCAATGTCCATGTCAAAACGGTTTACATTTCTTTCTCAAGATCATGCCATGCTTTATTTATATCGCAATTCTCAAATCATTTTCTCTACCATAGGGAACAAGAGGGAATTCTCCAACCGGTACAACCTTTCACGGATATTTCATCCGCTAGAAACCGTCAAACGGAACCCATGTAAACATAGTCTATACAAGCAATACTATTGTCATTTTATGGATAATTTGTCTGCTGGAATCGGCACCCATGTATTCCCGCATTTTTCAGGACTTTCACCCTGGACATACAAGCCAACTTAATGTGGTGATACACACATCTTTCCAACATTCACCCCTTTTTCTCAAAATCATATACATTTACAATGTTTTAAATGAGCAACAAATGTTCAACGCATATGGATGAGAAATTAGTTTCAATTCACCTAATCCTCATACAATTTCTACGACAATCATAGCCATTCTCCATCGATAGCTCAAAACAGATATTTCTAAAAGATATAAAATCTCCAATATAGATAAACTTTCCAAAATTTCATATGCGAGTAATTTTACATATCCAATTCCACAATCCATATCAATATCCATCTAATTTCACATTTCCAACATCAATTCCATTTATTTATACAAAATAAATATTTTGGACATTTAAGGCAAAATCCATTTTCTTCCGAAATCCAACCCAATGGTCAAAATCAACAATTTGTTCATAACTCAATCTCATTTCCACTTCGACAACCATTTTCCATACAATCATTTGAAAACCCCTCTTTTGATTTTAAACCAAAACCGTAGGTTTGTTCACAATCCTCAAAAACCACAAGATTGTTTATGAAAAACAAATAGTTAAGTTAAAAATCATAAAAGAGTGTAGAAAATCCCTACCTCGAAGCTCGAAGACCAAGGAGAGAGCGGAGAAACCTCAAGGAAGCCAAAATCCAACTCTATACGGATGAAAACAAAGCTCTAGGTGAGCTCTACCTTTTTAGCAAAGAGAGTAGGGTGGAGAAATGGGTAGATCTTGGTGTATTTGTAGAGAGAGAAAGCAAGTCCTAGAGAGAGAATGTCTCAACTTTAGGGTTTTCAAATGTTTAGAGAGAGAAAGAGATGAAAAAGTGATGTAATAAAAAGTGACTTTTACAAACTAATATACGCACAGTCCACTCAAGCGCAAGAAGTGTCGCTCAAGCATTCAAATACAAAAAGTTGTTCTGCTCGAGCGCAAGAAGTGACGCTCGAGCGTAGATTACACACTCCCAGTAGTTTCGCAGAAATAGACCAACGCTCGAGCTCAAGAAAGGCCGTTCAAGCCGAGACCACTCGAGCGCAAGAATCACCACTCGAGTGAAGAATACACTCTCCCAATAGTTTTGCAGACCTGCAAAAGTACTGAGAATTCACAAAACCCGCTCAAGCGCAAGAAGTGATGCTTGAGCGGAGGAGCAAAATTCTAAGCAACAAAAGTTTGAAAACCAAGCTACCAACCTATTCCAAACGCAACCTATGCAACCCAATAGCCAAACTCAATGAGGGAAAAGAGGAATAAAACAAGAACAACAATACAGAAGCATGAAACTCGATTCCAGAATATCAAATGGGTCGGGTCTAAAACCAGAATCGCTACAATCTCCCCCCTTAAGCAATTTCATCCCCGAAATTACAGTTTAAACTTTAGAACCATGTTACACCAATTACAACAATGATAATCAATCAATTCCATACTATAACCCATCCACCGGTCATTCTCATCAATATGATAAACAAGTTCTCAATACTAAATATACAGTTCATATTTCCAAAAACATATACAATGTTTAAATTAGTCAACATAACAAAAGTTTCAATATATGCTCAAACATTAACAAATAGGTCCGGATACTTCTCACGAACTTCTAACTCACATTCCCAAGTTACCTTCTCAACTCCGCAATGTCGTGACAATACTTTAACTAAGGGAATTGTTTTGCCTCGTAAGACTTGGTCTCGAGTATCCAAGACTTGTATCGGTCTCTCTTCATACGAGGCATCCTCATCTACCTCGAAGTCGGTCCAATCCAACACGTGCGATGGATCTGGCTCATACTTCCGAAGCATACAAATATGAAACACATCATGAACTCCAAAAACCTGTGGCGGCAAAGCCAAGCGATAGGCTACTTCTCCAATCCGCTCAAAGATCTCAAAAGGTCCAATAAATCTAGAGGACAACTTCCCACTCTTCCCAAACCTCATCAAACCCCGCCTAGGAGATATCTTCAAGAAAACATGATCTTCTACCTCAAAAGACAAAGGTCACCTTCTCCGGTCGGCATAACTTTTTTGGCGACTCTGGGCCGTAACCAACCTCTTACGGATATGTGAACATTCTCCGTCGTTTCCCGAACTAACTTTGGACCCAACATTGGTGCATCGCCCACCTCGGCCCAACACACAGGGAATCTACACAGTCGGCCATACAAGGCCTAAAACGGTACGATGCCAACACTCGACTAGAAGCTATTATTATAGGCAAACTCCACTAAGGGCAAGTGCCTCTCCCACGACCCCTTAAAGTTAAGAACACAACCCCAAAGCATATCCTCAAGGATATGCATAGTGCGCTCGGATTGCCCGTCAGTCTGAGAATGATACGCAGTGCTAAAAAAGTCAATCTCATGCCCAAGGCACTCTGTAGGCTCTGCCACAATCGAGCCGTAAAATGCAGATCTCTATCCAAAACAACTGCCACTGGGACCCCGTGCAACCTCACTATGTCCTTAATATAAAGGTCAACAAGATAATCTACCGAGTCACTCACGCACATAGGTATAAAGTGCGTTGACTTGGTTAACCAATCAACTACCACCCAAATCGCATCACTATCCTGTTGAGTCCTAGGAAGACCTACAACAAAATACATTGTGACATGCGCTCACTTCAATTCAGCTATAGGCAAGGGTTGTAACAAACCTGCTGGCCTCTGATGTTCGGCCTTTACTTGTTGACAAGTAATGCACCTCGATACAAACATAGCTACGTCATTCTTCATCCCCCTCCACCAAAACTGGCAACTAAGGTCAAGATGCTTCTTTGTATCTCTCGGATGCACCACAAGGCATGAATGGTAAAACTCTCGAAGCACTTCCTCTCGACAAGGCTACAGTGTGAAAAGGTGGTCACGGTATCTAACACTCGAGTTGGGATACACATTCAAGCCTTTCTCTACTTTCCCACTAGAGATCTTCTCCTCAAAGGGATTCTACCTCAAGATCGCCTCCCTATGCTTCTATCACTCGGTTCACAAATGTAGGTTGTGCAACTACCGAAAATAAGGTAGCCGACTCAACAGACTCGCCAAGATGCAAGTCAAACTTCCCAATAGCACCCAACATGTCCCATTCCCGGATGGCAATACAAGCTAAATTGTTAATAGATTTCCTACTCAAGGCGTCGGCCACAACATTGGCCTTCCCCGGATGATAATGTAACTCAAAATCATAATCTTCTATAAACTCCATCCACCTCCTATGCCTCAGGTTCAAGTCCTTCTGTGTAAACAGATATTTTAGACTTTTGTGATTAGAAAATACCTCAAACTTCTCACCATACAAATAATGCCTCCAAATCTTCAAGGCAAAGATTACCGCCGCTAACTCTAGGTCATGAGTAGGGTAGTTCCTCTCATGTGTTTTTAACTGCCATGAGCCATAAACTACTACCTTCCCCTCTTGCATCAATACACAATCCAAACCTTCCTACGAAGCATCACAATACACCGAATAGCCCAAATCCCTCTCCGAAATAATCAATACTGGAGCAGTAGTAAGTCTAACTTTAAGCTTTTGAAAAGGCTTCTCACAAGTCTCGCTCCATACGAACTTAATTCTTTTCATTGTCAGTCTAGTTAACGATGAAGCTAATCTAGAGAAATCTTTCACAAATCGATGCTAATACCCAGCCAACCCCAAGAAACTACAGATCTCAAAAGCATTCTTAGGTTGTTCCCAATCTTACACTGCCTCTATCTTGGATAAATCTACAGTAACCCCATCCCCAGATACCACATGGCCTAAGAACTTAACCTCTCTCAACCAAAATTCACATTTCCCAAACTTAGCATACAGTTTGTGGGCTCTAAACAACTTAAGCACCACTCGCAAGTGTTCCTCATGCTCCTCCTCAAAGGGTGAGTAAATCAAGATGTCGTCCACAAAGACGACTACAAAGTGGTCTAGGAACTCATGAAAAATCCGATTCATCAAATCCATAAATACGGCTGGTGCATTGGTTAACCCAAAAAGCATCACTAGGTACTCATAATGGCCATATCGCGTACGGAATGCCATTTCCTGGATATCCTCCTCCCTTATCCTCAACTGGTGATAACCTGATCTCAGGTCTATCTTAGAAAAGCAACAAGACCCCCCCAACTGATCAAACAAATAATCTATACGAGATATTGGGTACTTGTTCTTAACAGTTACCCGGTTCAATTTCTGGTAATCAATACAAAGTCGCAATCCACTATCTTTCTTTTTGGCAAAGAGGGCTGGTGCTCCCCAATGCGATGTACTAGAGCAGATAAAACCCTTATCTAGTAGCTCTTGGAGTTGAATCTTCAACTCACTCAACTTGGCGGGTGCAAATATGTATGGTGCCATAGAAATTGGTGCCGTACCAAGCACTAAATCAATTGAGAACTCAATCTCGTAGTGAGGTGGTAAACTAGTAAGGTCCTCAGAAAAACATCCAGGTATTCAAAAACTACCTTTGGCAATTCAATTTGGACCTTGTCACACTCACTACCCATGAAGTTTGTAAGGAGACAACTAAGCTCACTTCGCCCACGTGGATCATACACCGGTGATAAAACTTTATCGGCTCTGTCCCCCATGAAATAAAAGCAATCACCGCTCAAGGTACATACAGTAACCCTCTGACGGTAACAATCTATGACAGCCTGATACGATGACAACTAGTCCATACCCAAAATAGCCTCAAAACTAGACATGTCAATCAACATAAATGCAAAAGGAAGTCGGCAACCAGCAACCTCTATGTCACAACCCCGACACCCCTGCTCCAAAACAATCTCACCACCAATAAGTGACTCTACACTGAGAGAAGATATTAACTGAGCCAACTCTAACCCCAAAGCCGATGTAAATGCAGACGAGATAAATGAATGGAATGCACCCGTATCAATCAACACATTAGCAATGAAGTTGCATAACAAGCAAGTACCTCTCACTACCGAAGGCCCTGGTACTAGGTCTGGCGCGAAGCATAAGCCTGATATACTAATTGAGCTGAAGAAGCTCCTTGATTGTCCCTCGAGGCCTGTGCTGACTGTGCAGGCTGGTGGCTCGGTGTTTGCCTCGAACCAGACGCATCAGCTGTGCCGCCCAACTGAGGGCAAAATCTCTTCATGTGCCCTGCTTGCCCACACTGATAACAAGTGAACGACTGCCCTCTCCCCTGGCTCTGGCTCTAAAAATGAGCCGCGGACGGTGTAGACCGTTGCCTTCCTCCCCTCTGCATGCAAGCTGGAGAATTGTGGCCCAACTGGCCACACTTAAGGCAGGTGAAATCTTCCTGACCACCTCTCCCAGAACAGGAACTCGGTATTGGAAAAATGGACCTTGATTGAGCTCTCTAGGACTGTTATGGGTTAGAACCTCTCCACTTCTTGTTGTCCCCCTGAACATCCTGACTTCTCCTAAAACCCCTCATCTGCTCCTCCTCTATCTTGTCTCAAGATGAGTCGCTGCCTCCATAAGGCGTCCATAATCTCTAATTATTGACCCAGCCATTTTGAATATGAGCCAGGTGTGGACGCGCCCTGAGAGCCTATGCTGCCACAGTTCGGACTCGATTTGTCACGGTTTTTAATCTGAACCAAAGAGTCCAAATCTGACAAATCGTTTTGAGAAAATAGATTTTTAGAAAGAAGTGCCAAACATGGACTGCTTCGCCAGATACAGAGTCGCCACCTAAATGTTTTATTTTGGGAAATTTAGGAAACCCTGACTCGTTGCCTAAGGCCACGTGTCCGTCATCACCAAAGTTGCCTCGGCTCGGGAACTTGGGTACGATTTGAGAATGTTAGCTATGAGCACCCCCTCTCGCCCGATCCGAAGATCGGCCTCTACTAACCATAATATCTGGTTTTGAAAACATTATGCATTCTTATTCTGATTACTAGCCTAATCTTACTATGTGATGCGCACAACACAAAAGTATAGACTAGATCGCCTAATTTGGAACAAAGCATCGCATATCCGTTTGTTTGGAAATGATTTGAAATCTGCTACTCACGAGTAGGCTAAAACACGGATTTCAATGAGTTGTTCCAACTCAAACAATCCAACCTTCACCCACAGGCATTCAGACAATAATATCACATAACACATAGCCACATGGTAAGCATGCTGTCATGTTAACATTCGCACTCATGCGAGATGCTAAAGCATAAATACTTACATCGTACTCCGTGCCAAAGCAATGAACTAGTTAGTAATCATGCATGATCCTAGTTCAAGTTAACAAATGGCTAATACATCGCATACAGAATGTCATTAGAATAGGCTCGGCTAATCTAAGGATGACATGTGAAATGCGACAACTCGATGCACGTATTCAAGTTTGGAATTGAAATACTATGCGGTTAGCATGATGCGCCGAGCCCGGTGCATGCAAGACTGATGAATGATGCACGCATGCATAGCATAAGGTATGCTAAATTAAACATGCCCTAATACTAACCATCAAAGCAGGTAAGTAAAAGGGAGAAAGAAGTGGGGGTTGGAAGACATGCATACACGCACCCACACTTATTACAAATTCGCCTTCGCTCGGAGGGACCAAAAGAATAATACACTTTAATTAACCTACAAGCTAATTAAATAATTTACAGACCACCTAATTAATTAACAAATCAATTAAGCTAAGGAAAGCATTAAAAGGCCTCGAGAAGGGGGATGCATGCGTGCTCGAATTGGCTTCGCCCGGAAATCCAATGCCATGCACAAGTTGCCTCTGTTTTCCTTGCTCTGCTCCTCTGAAAATGGCACAATTCCCAAGGTACACCTCATGAACACTGGGGAATACCATCTATGGAGCTATCGGCCATCCATAATTGGTCGATCGGCACTTGATGTAGTCGACCGGCCAAAGCTTCCTGTAAAACCTATTTTGACAGCAGCAGAGCGCAAAACAAGGCATGGCAATGCATTTCAAGCAAATGTGTGCACCAATACACCCCTTATCATGTTTATGACTCAAAGGGGGATGGTACTCGATTCTCGGACCACCAATCGCGCATTTCAATGCGTGATGGCCCAAGAAATCAAGTTGTGCATTTTCATGTCAAATGAAATGCAAACCAAATAAGCACATAAAGGCCCAACCTCTATCACTTGATTTCAAGAGGCAAGGCATGCATGTTCAATGCAATGCACCCTAGGCATGGAAACTAAGTAGGCAACATGAACATGTGGCAAGCATGCAAAGCATATAACAAGTATGCAAGCTAATTGAGTATGCAAGATGCAATGCCAACATGCAAATATGCAAAACATATGGCATGTTAAGCAATCAAAACAAAGATGAGAATGCATGCCAAATGCACTATGATTCAAGCATGCAACACATGAGGTAGGCCAAGTATTCAACAACACACAAGGTGAGCATGCATCAACACGCGAACAATGGACTCATACCAAGATGGACAGCTCTCTACTAAGCCCAAACAGTGGCCAAAGGCTATGGAAATGGGGCCAAATGCACATACATGCATGCATGCATACATGATCCAATTCCTAAGCATCAAAAGGCAACTTTTAAGCACACTTAAAGGGAGATAATCATGGACACATGGCAAGCATACCAAACTCTGAAATTGCATGAAATAGAGGTGCCAAACCAACTAATTAAAGCAAACAAAGTATGCAAGCAAAGTCCACATACCTAAGGCTAACAAGCCAAAATGTAAGGTGGCTATACAAAGCATGTCTAGCATGGCCAAAGCAACTAAAAACAGAGCTAAAGCACACTAAAACATACACAAAAGCTTCACAAAGCTTGGCCAAAATCATGCTAGAACAAGGGTCAAAGCCTAAAGCATGTTAAGGCAAAATATGGCATTACAAGACAAGTATGCAAGGCATGCATGGTGTGTCTAAACCAAGTAAAAACAATGCTATATCATGGCAAAATGAGCACAAATAACACTTAAGACATGGCCAACATGAGATTAAAAATTGTGCTCACACATGAGGCTAAAATGACACTTTTAAAGGCAACAAGGAGAGGGGATGGCCCTCTCCTTCTTAGGACCTTAAGACACCATCCTCACCACTGAAATCCCTCAAGATTTCAGTGGTGAGGAGGCCTAAACAAGGTGGTCCCAGAGCTCACCAAAAATGCACAAAATGAGGGCCAAACAAGGCCTAAGAGGGGTCAAACAACCCCAAAGCTTAAAGCAACCTTAAACAACTATTTTAAGCAAGCAAAATCAAAACTTTTATATGTTATGCACAAAGCTCAAAACAGCATGCAAAGGGGGTTAAAAGCTAGTGCAAGATTGGGGAAAATAAAGCAATAGTGTTACCCTTGAAGAACACTTCAAGAACAGCAAGTCCAGCCCCCTTCTTCTGATCAAAACCAGCTCAAAACTTCAAGAACAAACCCTCAACACCTCCAAAGTCGAAGTATGGTGTAATGCTAGGTGACTTAGTGCCAAATTAAGAACAAAACACACTTTTTGGCTCTCTAACACACACAAATGAAGAGAGAGAGGGAGATATAGAGAGAGAAGGTGTATATATCAGATTAGGTCTGGTTTTGCTGAACCCCCTCAAAGGAGAGGGAAGGTCTCCTTATATAGGCAAGACAAAGGGCTAAAGCTTCTAAGGAAAGCTAAATGAAAAGGGTCAAGGGGTTACGCTTCTCAAGGAAGCTAACCCAAAGGTTCAAGCTTCTTGAGGAAGCTAAGACAAAGAGTCAAGCTTCCTCGAGAAGCTTGAGCAAAGGGTCCAAGCTTCTTGAGGAAGCTAGGACCAAAAGGGTGCAATTCCTCCATACACGTGTATGAAGGACAAGTTCGTGCACTCCAACTGGCATAACTGGCATGCACCATGCCTGAAAAAGGCAAAAAGGTGGTACCGGCCAGAAAAGGAGTCCATCGGCCAAACAAATGGTCGATCGACCACACAAAGTGCCGACCGGCCATCACCAATGGCCGGTAGCATTAAACTAGGGCCGGTGGCTTCAAGCCAAGGCCGGTGGGTATCAGGGATAGCTAACAAGCTACTCTTTACCCTCAGATGCAAAGACAAACAAGTCCTTGGTGTAAAACCAAGTACAGAACAGTCGAGTTGAGAGATCCTGAGGCAAGGCGCGCGGCCGAGACCTCCGGGAACTCAAAACGAACACGAACATGGATGATCATCGGGTGTTCAAATGATGACGTCCAAATCTTGAGGACGGTCAAAAATGGGGTGTCTACAGTTGCCCCTCTTTGACAGAACTCGAAAGTCATAACAATGACGGGAGTGAGTGTCACAGCCCAAAGACGACCCATTTTTGACAAGGCCGAAGACTTAGACAAAGCATACAAGACAATAAAGATATGCGCCCGAAGGCAGGGGCAAAATGCAACTGACAATGCAAGAAGCCGAGCATAACTTATGATCATGCAAAGAAAGCTGTAACGAAGCATATACATACAATAAGTGCAATAGTGTAAGCAATCAAACACGAATCCAACTACATTATAATGCAGAAAGGATGTAAGAGAATTATGTAATTCTCACTACGTTTCACACGGAGAACACAATACCTGTCTGGTTCGTCTGGTTGCACCAACTTCAAATGAACCGTACATACAATATTGTGCCTGTAAAAGAGAGAAACTTAACAGGTACAATATTGTTAGTAACATGCATAACAATGCGATCGAAAGCTGCATGACAACGCAATGCACTAACAAGTGCGAATGAGGTGCGCAAGATAGCGCGATGCGCAAAATAGTGCGATTGAAATGCATGCGAAATGCAAGCAAGGTGCACAAAACAGTGCAATGATATGCAAATGATATGCAAAATTACAAAACAATGTAAAAACAATGCAAATGATATGCAATGCAGTTGAAACATAATCAAACCATAAGCGGTTCAAAACCACACAAATGTCATAAGGATGATGGAGATACAAAATCCGTCTACCATAGAAAAGGTGCCGCAACCCTCAAACCACAATACCAGCAGTGGAATAGGTGCGTACACATGCAGAACTATGAGTAATGTAGACGGACACAAGAACAAGTAATTGGGTGGAATGACATAAGTGAGGCACGCTCTGCTGAGGAAAGACCATGATCCTAAATGCTGGACGCAACAAATTACACTACAATGTAATATATACAATGGATAAGGCCTACGGCCAAACCGTATATTGCCTAGGAAAGGCATGGACACATACAAACCGCATCTAACACAGAAACGGTGCTGTCACCCTCAAACCACAATACCAGCAGTGGAATAGGCGCGTACACATAATATCATAACTGTGCTTCGACGTGAAAAATATGGGCACATACCAGACCAAGCTTCAACATGGAAAGGCGCAAGCCGTGGATGGAGGTGATGCAATGAATGCATGCAAGCTACAATGCAATATTTACAATATGCAATGGAATGTATGTAAATGCAATATTTACAGTGAATGCATGTAAATGCAATATCTATAGCGAATGCATGCAATATGCACTATATACAATGAATGCATGATATATGCATTATTTACAATGCGACCTACATACTAACATGCGATGGATGCAGTGGATAAGGCCTGCGGCCAAACCGTGTCTTACCTAGGAAAGGCATGGACACGTACAAACTATGTTTAACACGGAAACGGTGCCGTCACCTACAACACTAGGTGCGTACACATAATATCATAACCGTGTTTCAACGTGAAGAGTACGGGCACATACCAGTCCAAGCTCAACATGGAAAGCGCAAGCTGTGAACGGAGGTGATGCTGAATGCATGCAAGCTACAATGCAATATATACGATATGCAATGGATGGATACTATGTAACGATGCATTATATACAATGAATGCATGACATATGCACTGTTTACAATGCAACCTGCTGGGAGAATTGGGCAGTGAAAAGGCCTGCGGCCCAACCGTATCTTGCTAGAAAAGGCATGGACACATACAACCGCATCTAACCACAGAAACGGTGCCGTCACCCTCAAACCATAAATACAACAGTGGAATAGGCGCATACACATAATATCATAACCGTGCTTCGACGGAAAAATGGGCATACCAGACCAAGCTCAACATGGAAAGGCGCAAGCCGTGGATGGAGGTGATGCAATGAATGCATGCAAGCTACAATGCAATATTTACAATATGCAATGGAAGTATTAAATGCAATATTTAGTGAATGCATGCAATATGCAACTATCTACAGCGAATGCATGCAATATGCACTATATACATTGGATGCATGACAAATGCAATATATACAATGATGCATGACATATGCAATGTTTTTTTTTTTTTGAAAATGTATGAAAAGTGCATGATGATGCATGCATTTTTTTTTTTTTTTGGGTGAAATGCATGATAATGCAAATGAAACAAATGCGCGACAACGCATGTCTTTTGAATATGCATGACAATGCACATGAACTTGAATGCGTGACAACGCGTGTCTCTTGAAATGCATGACGATGCATGTGAACTTGAATGTGTGACGACACGAGTCGCTCAAAATGCATGACAATGCATGTGAAGTGCACATGACAATGCGACATAAAGAAGATGCAAACTAATGCAAGTATGGCATGCGCATGACAATGTGAGTGGAATAACGTAAACTCACCGTGCGTTTACAACAAAGCATTGTAACGTATGCATGTGGGGCAACTTTCGAATCTCTCAGGAGACAAAAGGATACAAAAAGGATACGCCGCGCACGTATTCGAGTGCTACGCACAGAAAACACGGTCCAAGGTCAAAACGAAGTTCGGTTGAGCTTTAGAAATGCACTCTCTTGCACTGTGTTGAGCAATGGAGGCCCCAAATCACATCAAAGACCCAAACAAAGGTGTAGGAGGTCACCGGCCATCCATCGGCCACCAAAAAAGTATATCGGCCAAATATTTGGCCGACCGGCAACAGTGTGGCCGACCGGCCAAATCTGCCTGAATCGGGGCAGTTTGGACATTTTGGCACGGGTCTTTTAAAAAGGGCCTCTAGCCCTATTTTGTTCACTTCCTCTTGCTCGAAATTTCTTTTGCCTTCTCTAGGTCATTTTTCTTCCTTCATTCCTCCGTTTTCCTCGGTTTTAGAGCCCGTTTCGACGTTCGATTCGCGAATACCTCATTATTTCGCACGTTTTGAACCGAACAAAACTTTGTTTCGGCGTTTGTGGACGCGCCCTCGGGCTTTATGCCACCACAGTTCGGACTCCCTTTTGTGTCACGATTCTTAGTCTAAACCAAAGAGTCCAAATCCGGCAAATCGTTTTGAGAAAACAAATTTTTAGAAAAGAAGTGCCAAACATGGACTGCTTTGCCAGATACAGAGTCGCCACATAAATATTTTTTAATGGGGGAATTTAGGAAACCCTGACTCGTTTGCCTAAGGCCACGTGTCCGTCATTACCAAAGTTGCCTCGGTTCGGGAACTTGGGTACGATTGGGGAAGGTCAGCTATGAGCACCCCCTCTCGCCCGATCCGAAGATCGGCCTCTACTAACCATGATATCCAATTTTGAAAACGTTATGTGTTCTTATTCCGGTTAATTAGCTAGAATTACTATGTGATGCGCATAGCAAAACAAGTATAGACTAGATCGCCTAATTTGGAACAAAGCATCGCATATCCGTTTGTTTGGAAAATGTTTTGAAATTTGCTACTCGCGAGTAGGCTAAAACACGAATTTTGATGAGTTGTTCCAACTTAAGCAATCCAACCTTCACCCACAGGCATTCAGGCAGTTTATATCACATAAGCATCTAGCCACATGGTAAGCATGCTGTCATGTTAACATTCACACTCGTGCGAGATGCTAAAGCACAAAATACTTACAGTGTACTCCAAGCCAAAACAAAGAACTCGTTAGTAAACAATGTATGATCCAAGTCCATGTTAGGTGCCTAATGCAACGTATACAGAATGCAATTAGGATAGGCTCGGCTAATCCTAGGATGGCATGTGAAATGCAACCATTTGATGCACGTATTCAAGTTAGATTTGAAATACTTATGCAGTTAACATGATGCGCCGAGCCCGGTGCATACAATATTGATGAATGATGCACGCATGCATAGATAAGGTATGCTAAATTAAATATGCCTTAATACTAACTATCAAAGCAGGTAAGTAAAGGGTGAAAGAAGTGGGGGTTGGAAAACATGCACACACGCACCCACACTTATTACAAATTTGCCCTCGCTCAGAGGGACCAAAAGAATAATACAATTAATTAACCTACAAGCTAATTAATTATTACAGACAATTAAACTAGTTAAGCAAATTAACTAATCTAATAAAACAGTAAACAACCTCGGGAAGAGGGCCCAATGCAATGCATGCTCGATTCCGTTCGGAAGTCTACTGCCATGCACAAGTTTGCCTCTGTTTTTACTGTTTGGCACCTCTGAAAATTGCACAAACTCTAAGGTTTGCTTCTTCTGAGTGCTGTGGACACCACGGCCATGAGGAATGGTCACGGCCATGGGAATGGTCATCGACCACCTGTGGAGATATCGGCCACAAATTGTTGGTCGGTCGGCACTGTATAGCCGACCGGCCAAAACTTCCTGCAGAACCTGTTTTGACAGCAGCAGAGGGCAAAACAAGGCATGGCAATGCATTTCAAGCAAGTGTGTGCACCAACACATCCCTTATCATGTTTGTGACTCAAAGGGACATGGTTCTCGATTCTCAGACCACCAATCGCGCATTTCAATGCGTGATGGCTCAAGAAACCAAGTATGCACTTTGATTTCAAATGAGATGCACATCAAAGAAACAAGTGAGGCTCAACCTCTATCATACTCAATTCAAGAGGCAAAGCATTCATGCCAATGCAATGCAACCTAGGTATGTTAACTAAGTATGCAACATGGGCATGCAATCCACAATGCATACTAGGCATACAACCTATGCAAGCAAGCATGCAAGGCATGAGGCAATGCAAACCAACAAGTGTGCAAGATGCAATGTGGATGTTCAAGCATGCAACAACACATGGGGCAAACATGTTAAACAACCTAAACATGTAACAACACACAAGTATGCAACAACACACAAGGTGAGCATGCAACAACATGCGAATAATGGACTTAAACTAATTTGGGCAGCTCTATACTAAACCCAAAACAGCGGCCAATGCTAAGAGAATGAGGACCAATAACATGCAAGCATGCATGCACACAAGGACCAACACTTAGGCATTGAAGAACAACTCTCAAGCACACTTAAGAGGATGAAAACATGGACAAATGGCATGCATTATAAGCTCTGAAAATCAAGTCATGAAAGGTGCCTAACCAACTAGACAAGACAAACAAGGCATGCAAGCAAAGCCAAAATTCAAGGCAAGCCAAAGGTGTATTGAACTACACTTAGCAAAATCGAACATGGCATGAATTAAGCAACCAAAATCAGAGTTTTAGCATATTAAGACAAAGCCAATAACACATCTAGATGGCATCTAAATGGCTTAAACATGCAAGCATGCACAAGGGCCTAAACAAGGGGCATAAGACAACAACCTTTTAACACATTAAAGGGGCATCAAATGCAAGCATGCAAGCACGTCATGAGGACTGAAATGACATGTTAAATGGTTCTAAACCACTGGAATAATGCAAGTAATACATGCTCATGGTTCATACACTTGAGGCTTACAAGCCAAGAATGCAAAGAGGCTAAACAAAGTATGGCAAGCATGGCTAAGACAACCTACATCAGACCTTAAGCATGGCAAAACAAGCCTAAAAGCTTCACAAAGCTTGGCCAAAACAAGCAAGCATGGCAATCTACATGCTAAGTACATGTTAAGGCAAATGATGGCATTACAAGACATGTATGCTAAACAAGCATGGTGTGCCTAAACCAACATAAAATAGTGCTATAGCATGGCAAAATAACACTAAATAGCAGCTAAGATATGGCCAACATGAACCTAAATAAGATGCTCACTCAAGAGGCTAAAATGGCCCTTTTCAAGGACAGCAAGGAGAGGGGGTGGCCCTCTCCTTCTTAGGACCTCAAGGCACCATCCTCACCACTAAAATCCCTCAAGATTTCAGTGGTGAGGAGGCCCAAACAAGGTGGTCCCGGAGCTCAACCAAAATGGCACAAAATGGGGCCAAACAAGACCTAAGAGGGGTCAAACAACCCCAAAGCTCAAAACACTCTTAAACAACTATTTAGAGCAGGCAAAAACAAGACTTTTATATGTTATACACAAAGTCTAAAAATAGTTGCAAGATAAGTGAAAAAGCTATGCAAAAATGGGGAAAAAGGGGTAAGATTGTTACCCTTGTAGACCCTCTTCAAAAATGGAAGACCAGCAACTTCCTCAGGTTCAAACCAGTCCAAAACCTCCAAGAACAAGCCCCTTATGCCTCAACAACTAAGGTATGGTGTAATGGTAGGTGTTTGTGTGCAAAACTAAGACTAAACACACACAAAACACTCAAGAGAGGGAGAGATATAGTGATAGAGTATGAACAAACCTTAACCCTAGAACTCAAAGCTCTGTAAAAAGTTTGTAACCCTAATGGAGAGAGAAGAGGCTCCCTCTTATAGAAAATCCCTCTTGTAAAGCTTTCCAAACAAGCTAGTCAAGAGGGAGATCCCTCCATACACATGGAGGGGAGCAAAGTGTATGCCAGCTAGCACAGCTGGCATAAAAATATCTACAAAAGCAGATGAACAGTGGTTGGCCAACCAAAAATGCAATTTGACCAAAATAGATGGCTGGTGGACCATCTAGAGTGCCGGTCGGCTAAACATTTGGCCGATGGCAACAAAACACAGCCGGTGGCCTCAAGCCATGGCCGGTGGAGTGTGGGGATGGCCAACAAGCCATTCCCTGCCCTCCAAAGCAAAAACACAAGTGTTTGGTGCAAAACCAAACACAAAACAGTCGAGTCGAGAGATCCTGAGGCAAGGCGCGTAGCCGAGACCTCCGGGAACTCAAGACGAACACAAACAAGGATGATCACCGAGTGTTCAAACGGTGACGTCCAAGTCTTGAGAACGGTCAAAAATGGGGTGTCTACAATGTTTCTTTCTCAATTTTCACCACTTGGGGTTTGTTTCCCTCGAGTTTACCTTGATTTCTGTGCCTTTTCTGCACCCTGACCTTTTCGGCCATTTTTCACCCTCCTGGGGTTGACTTTTCGGTTGACTCTTCGTATTCTCACCTGGTTTTCACTTTTTCGGTCATTTTCACACTCTCTTCGAGATGGCGGACGACATTCCAGGTAGTGGGGCTCCCCCGAAGATGGATGTGGACCCCGAGGCCGAGCTCTTGCCTCTCAGTGTTCGTCCGTTCGATCCGGCGACCTACAGGTCAGCGATTCATGAGCTGCCTCCTGACGGTCTTCACCAGTTCAGGAGTTTTGACAGGAGGGTGCCATCAGAGTTGCTTCTGCGCGAGCCACAGATGCACTTTTCATACGGCGCTTCCGTGGTATATTCTTTCCCGTTTCATTTTTTGCAAAGTAGAATACCTAACTGCCATAGTCGATTCTACCTTTAACTGTTTGATCCGGGTACACTGATATACTATATGCTGTAGTTGACTGTGAACACACCTGCATTCGGTATCTGTTTGAATTGGAACACGCGCACACACACTGTATTTGCCTTGAACCACTCAAACACCCTGACACATCTTACACTGTAGTTCATTGTGAGCACACCGGCACCCAATGTCTGTTTGAATCTGAATACGTGCACACACACTATATCTGTACTGAACCACTCAAACACACTGACACATCATATGCTGTATTCTGTATTCATACTCTGCTTTGCGTAGTATACTGATGCGTTTGCCATTTGTGCTTTTCAGCCTCCATTCTAGATTCCTGTGGCAGGAGGTGCTCCAGCTGGGCCTTCTATTCCTGCTCGAGGAGGAAGGCGAGATGGCAAAGTATACCCTCGCACCAAAGCGGGGCGCACTCATGTCGGGAGTAGCTCTCGGGCACCAGTTCCCGATGATGATGAGTCCGAGGTCGAGGCAGAGGCAGAGGCAGAAGTAGAGTCGTCCGAGGAGGAGACCAAAGATGGCTCGGGCTCAGATGACGGTGCTGATGACGATACCCCTGGACCTTCGTCCAAGAAGAGGACGAGGACGGACCCATAGGCCTGAGACCACTTGATCCAGATTTTTGTTGCTTTTCTTCTCTTTGTTTTTACTTTTCTTTTTTTCTCCCTTTTTTTTTTTTGCTGGTAGCTTGAGTACCTTGTACTGCCGCAGGTAGGTTCTTTTTGTTTTCTCCAAAACTTTGTACTTGAAAAGATGATGAAATGAAACAAACTTTTTATCTGAAAAAGTGTTACATTGATATATTTCATACATTGCATCGCATTGCATCATATTACACCTCAATGTAAATGAGATTGATCTCCTGTCTGAAAATCAAACACTTGCATCGTAATAATCAAATAAGGAACCAGCCAACGGCAAAACAACTCATACAACAAAACTGCTCATTCTGAACACTCGGCTCGTAACACAGTACTCGGTTTATTCGGCATACAGCCCATACACACAGTTCATACAACGCACTGCTTGTTCTGAACACTGCTCATTCTGAATGCATAGCCCATAACACAGTATTCTTAGTTCATTCTGCACACGGCGAATCCTGAACAAACAGTCTAATCTAAAAAGACGGAATACAAAGATGGAAGCTGCTGAAGCTGAAACACACTTAGATGCAATCCGGAACCCATATGTTCACTGTTTCCAAGTGACCCGGGTTGAACCCCTGCGGTTTTACAAAAGAACCAAATCATGTTTTGCACAAATGTGGAGGATGGCACAGCACTCTGAGTACAAAACGTTTTGAGGAGAGGGTTTTCAACCGGGTATTGAGCCTACGACTGAACACAGCGAAAAGGACTCAACAGAGAAAACAAAAAGGCACTCAACCTAAGCAAATCGAGTAACACTCGAGACGACTCAAAACAAGAATCGAGACAGACAAAACAAAAGACACGACACACAGATGTGTTACGAACACAAGAGACCTCTGAACATGAGGAGCCAGTTTCTCCGGGTATTTTTCCCACCCTTTCTGATTTGTGATTCTCATATCACTCGGCCCTCAGGCTCGATTTTTCACTCAAAACCCTTTCGCTCACTTTTCTCTCAACTTACACCTCTCTATTCTTCAATCTCTCATTTTTCATCCCTCCCCTGGGTGGTTGATGGATAAACAGAGAGTTATGGGTTCATGCCCAACATTGTTAGCTCGCGACTATTTCCTCCGGTGACGTTTAGTCGATGTTCCGGATGAGAGAGAGGAGTATTTTGATCCATTCTGATTTGTGCTTCGCACTTGGTTTAATACCTCGTTGCTTGGAGGATGTTGAGAGAGCTTTTAGCCCTTACAGACAGCTCCAGTTGTGTCCTCTTCTGGCAAGTATCCTGGCGACGGGGGAAAGACAGAACACCTGACTCGACTGTGCCCCTAGTTCATCACTTTGACCATTTTTTGTTTTGGCTTTCTACTAAAACAATTTTAACCAAAATGAGAGTCAGATTAACATGCTTGTTCGATTTTTGATTTGAAATCATGCAAGTTAGGCTATGAGCACTGAAAATTTTCCTTTTTGGGTCCAAGAAAATGGTCCAGTTTTGGAAAATGAAACAATTTTCGAGAAAATGGTCAACCTCAATAAAAATTCTCAAAAACTATTTTTGCAAACGGTCACTGCTCAACGAGCGCAGAACTTACTCTCGAGATGCACAACCTCGGATCGGAGGCAATGGAAAATTGCCCCTTGTCTAGATGGAATTGCACGGCAACGGAAAGTTGTCCCTGGTTTGAATGGCGACTCATGGCAACAGAAAGTTGCCCCTTGTCTGGATAACGCCGCAGCATGTTGTAAACGGTCCTCATTAGTGATGATCGCAACCGAGCTCTCGGATACAGAGAATACGAAGATGGTCAAAACCAATATATGGACACAGTCGCTTTGAAAGCGTTGGGGGCTGGACTTCAAGACGAAGTTGCCTACGTATCCTAAACATGGGAATCAAGCCTCACATAGTTCAGGTTGTCACAACCGAACTATCGAATTCAGAGAAGGCAAGGATGATCAAAATCATTACATGGACAAACTTGATTTGAAAGTGTTTGTGGCTGGACTTTAGGATGAAGTTGCCTACGTATCCCAGACATGGGAATCAAGCCTTACGTAATTCCGATTAAGGTACACTCGTGTATTAACCCTCACTTTTCTTTTTTTTTTTTACGCTCTAACTTTTGCCAAGGCCGCCCTTCTAGGTTTTCAACCTTGCGAGGTTTGTTTTTCTTTTCTTTTCAATTCTTTCCATCTCTTTTCTTCACTTTCTCTTTTTTATTTATTTCTTCTTTTTTTTTTTGCATTTTTTCTTTTTCTTTTTTTTTTTTTTTTTTCTCTTCTCTTTTCTTTTGTATATTTTTTTTTTTTTGTATTTTTCTCTTGCTCTAACTTTTGCCTGGGTTGCCCTTCCAGGTTTTCGGACCAGCGAGCCTCTCAAAGGGTAAAAGTGTAACAAGTCCATGCCAAATGGTTTTAGGGTTTTGAAGCCATCCGTATTCAGGAGAGTGGCTGTTGTCTTGATTTACAGAAGGATCCATCTTCGGCTCTTCGAGCATACCGGACATTTTTGCTCCTAGTTCAAGGGGCGCTTTTGATTTAGCTTTGCAAGCTTCTTCTGATGAGGTCTGATCTTCTTGATCTGACTTTGGTGCTTCTTGTTCGAGGTTGCTTCAAATCTGGCCAAACAGGCCTTACAGTGCGGCTGATCATTGAACAGTCTGAACCCAAGGTCCAAGGTTTGAAAACAAGGGCTCAAGTCTCGAGGCTAAGAGCGATCCTAAGCTACACAATCTCAAGAGTGATTCCACACAGGCCATCGCAGGACCGCGCAAAACATTTTGTTTTTGAAAGTTTTTAAGAAAACGACAAATCGCTCTCGCCGAAGATAGTGTGGAACCAATCTGGATCAAGCTAAGGTCCTTCTCAGTACTCACGTTAACAAACATGATTTCATTCATTAAAAGCTTAGCACGCCTCTCTTTCCCTCAATTGGTCAAAGTTTTGCAAATCCCGAGGAATTCCTTCCTCTTCGTTTTCATCACCGCAGTGTTCAAAAAGTTTTGAAAAACTTAGGTCAATACAATGAGTTTGGGGTACAGAAGAGTAAGTGAGATGCTCCACCATTTGATTCAAATTCTCTGGCACAACTGGCTCAAAGTAGCAATAAGCACGGAAACACGATAGCCACAGCTGTTTCATTTAGATTTCTTGGTTGTAACTGGCTCTACAACAGAGACAGACTCAAAAGGAAAGCAAAAAGATAATTACAAAACAAAATGGTGTTCGAGGCAACAACCCCGGAATCACCTGACATTCTATACAATGGGACTGACTCGATACAACAAGACAGACCCTTAAGCGAAAAGACTGACTCAAGACAATGAGACAGACTCAAAACAAAAACAAAGGCCTGACTCAACACCCAAGCCAGAAATTACAAAAATTAGCATTCGCAGATGCTCAAAAAAAAAAAAGTGCGTGCTAGACGCCACATCTGAAATACACCGAGCGCCGCCCGCAGGTGGTCCAACCCCTGATCACATACTTTTAGTATCCTCGAAGTCCAACAGCTTAGTGGTAACAGACTTTGCTGAGGTAAGTGGGAGGATGACCTTATTGTCGATCAAGTCCTGTACTTCATGGCAAAGGCGAAAGCAATTGTCGGTGGGGTGACCGGTTTGCTGATGGTACGCGCAGTACTGAGTAGCATCATGGCCTGCTAGAAGATGACTAGGGAGAGGCCTAGGCTCAAGGGGTTTGAGATGACCTTTTTCCGCCAGGATTTGAAGGGCCTTAGACAAAGGCATGTAGAGAGCGTGAAAGAGTCTGCGCCCTCAGGGCAGATATTTTGAAGTCTGTTGATTCTTGCTAGGCGCACTAGCGAAAGGGTCGGCAGGCACTGCCTTGGCTTTCTGATCTCTTCTAGGTGCAGGGTTATGAGTGGAAGGAACTGTTCTAGCATGGCAGGGCCTATCCCGATTTTTCGCCTGGCGAGAACTCTCCTCGGTTGGAGTGGGGAAAGCATCATCCACAGTCTTAGCCATAACTGCGGATACCTGCTGCTTATTCATTCCCCCGACTTTCAAAGCCTCAACTGCCCACAGCAGTTGTTCAACAGGATCAGCATCTATTCCCACTTTGTTCTTACCTCTGGCCTCAGCCTGATCGAGGGTTTGGGCTGCTATATTAGAGTGAAACCCGGTTGTTGTTGACACGTCATTGCTATAGCTAAAGGCAACCTCTGGTTGGCTGAGCTCGATCACAATTCGCCCCCGTAGTGGGGGCTGCTGTGGTACAAAATTCCTGACATATGATGTGGCTGGTGGCGAAGCCGACATTCCGTAGGCGAGATCAGCCACAGACCGCTGGAGGTCACCAATCATTCCCATCAACTCGAACGTGGTGGGCTCACGAGCTTGGTACAACTGGGGTGTCCAGATCGGGTGCGCAACAGGCGACCTGGGCGGATGCGGTATATCAACATCAGTCTCACTTTGCAAGGTGATTCCTTGGTCTAGTGCGGCTGTCATAACCACAATCTCCTCTAAAGTTTGGGTCATCATAAGTCCGCTGAACTGAACGGTGACTGACGGATCAGATATCTGCCTTGCCTCAGCGAAGGAGAATACCGGCTATTCTGTACTGAATCTCTGAACTGAAAGAGAAAACACGCAGCATTTTGGCCCAATCAGAACAGACACAAGCAGGGCTGAATAACTGTACTCTACTACTGATCACTGTTTCCCAAATTACTGCCCCAAAAAACTGAATCTGATACTTGCAGATATAACTGATTCCCAAAACACTGGTACTGATGCCCCTAGGCCTGGTACTCAAACTTGCAAACTGATATGTGCGTTCCTTGTAGAGATACACTCTAAAAGCACATAGCAAGTAAAGTAGAGCCAAAACACCCCTATATTGGGGTAGGGTTTCCCTATCCTATTTTGTCAGGAGCTAGGGTTTCACTACGCACGCAGCGGTTTCAAACAACCTATAATCGGGTAAGCAACCTGTCCTAGCTTGGAATGGTCACTATGGATTCCGAATATGCACTAGGTCGAATCGTCAAAAGGGTGCCCCGGTGACAACCGGGGTTTGTGTTCCCATCGTGGCAGAGCTCGTAACCGGTCAGCCTTACGGCAAGCTTCTCGAAGCGAGCCTCCGGCAAACCGTTCAGGAATAGCAGACGGCAAACACTGTGACTTAGGCGCACCAATGCACATGCAATGCAAAGAAACACATAAATGTGATCAAAACAGGATATCATGCGTTCGAGTCAAGTTCTCTAAACTCCCCAGCAGAGTCGCCAGAAACTGTGGACGCGCCCTGAGGGCCTATGCTGCCACAGTTCGGACTCGATTTGTCACGGTTCTTAATCTGAACCAAAGAGTCCAAATCCGGCAAATCGTTTTGAGAAAACAGATTTTTAGAAAGAAGTGCCAAACATGGACTACTTTGCCAGATACAGAGTCGCCACCTAAATGTTTTGTTTTGGAAAATTTAGGAAACCCTAACTCGTTGCCTAAGGCCACGTGTCCGTCATCGCCAAAGTTGTCTCGGCTCGGGAACTTGGGTACGATTGGGGAAGGTCAGCTATGAGCACCCCCTCTCGCCCAATCTGAAGATCGGCATCTACTAACCATGATATCTGGTTTTGAAAACATTATCCATTCTTATTCTGATTATTAGCCTAATCTTACTATGTGATGCGCACAACACAAAAGTATAGACTAGATCGCCTAATTTGGAACAAAGTATCGCATATCCGTTTGTTTGGAAATGATTTGAAATCTGCTACTCACGAGTAGGCTAAAACACGGATTTGAATGAGTTATTCCAACTCAAACAATCCAACCTTCACCTACAGGCATTCAGGCAGTAATATCACAAAAGCACATAGCCACATAGTAAGCATTCTGTCATGTTAACATTCACACTCATGCGAGATGCTAAAGCATAAATACTTACATCGTACTCCGTGCCAAAGCAATGAACTAGTTAGTAATCATGCATGATCCTAGTTCAAGTTAACAAATGGCTAATGCATCGCATACAGAATGTCATTAGAATAGGCTCGGCTAATCTAAGGATGACATGTGAAATGCGACAACTCGATGCACGTATTCAAGTTTGGAATTGAAATACTATGCGGTTAGCATGATGCGCCGAGCCCGATGCATGCAAGACTGATGAATGATGCACGCATGCATAGCATAAGATATGCTAAATTAAACATGCCCTAAAACTAACCATCAAAGCAGGTAAGTAAAAGGGAGAAAGAAGTGGGGGTTGGAAGACATGCACACACGCACCCACACTTATTACAAATTCGCCCTCGCTCGGAGGAACCAAAAGAATAATACACTTTAATTAACCTACAAGCTAATTAAATAATTTACAGACCACCTAATTAATTAACAAATCAATTAAGCTAAGGAAAGCATTAAAAGGCCTCAGGAAGGGGGATGCATGCGTGCTCGGATTGGCTTCGCCCGGAAATCTAATGGCATGCACAAGCTGCCTCTGTTTTCCCTGCTCTGCTCCTCTGAAAATGACACAATTCCCAAGGTACACCTCATGAACACTGGGGAATGCCACCGACCATGAGGAATGGTCACCGGCCAAAGGGAAGTGGTCATCGACCATCTATGGAGCTATCGGCCATCCATAATTGGTCGATCAGCACTTGATGTAGTCGACCGGCCAAAGCTTCCTTCAGAACCTGTTTTGACAGCAGCAGAGGGCAAAACAAGGCATGGCAATGCATTTCAAGAAAATGTGTGCACCAATACACCCCTTATCATGTTTATGACTCAAAAGGGGATGGTATTCAATTCTCGGACCACCAATCGCGCATTTCAATGCATGATGGCCCAAGAAACCAAGTTGTGCATTTTCATGTCAAATGAAATGCAAACCAAATAAGCACATAAAGGCCCAACCTCTATCACTTGATTTCAAGAGGCAAGGCATGCATGTTCAATGCAATGCACCCTAGGCATGGAAACTAAGTAGGCAACATGAACATGTGGCAAGCATGCAAAGCGTATAACAAGTATGCAAGCTAATTGAGCATGCAAGATGCAATGCCAACATGCAAATATGCAAAACATATGGCATGTTAAGCAATCAAGACAAAGATGAGAATGCATGCCAAATGCACTATGATTCAAGCATGCAACACATGCAGTAGGCCAAGTATTCAACAACACACAAGGCGAGCATGCAACAACACGCGAACAATGGACTCATACCAAGATGGACAGCTTTTAACTAAGCCCAAACAGTGGCCAAAGGCTATGGAAATGGGGCCAAATGCACATACAAGCATGCATGCATACATGATCCAATTCTTAAGCATTAAAAGGAAACTTTTAAGCACACTTAAAGGGAGATAATCATGGACACATGGCAAGCATACCAAACTCTGAAATTGCATGAAATAGAGGTGCCGAACCAACTAATTAAAGCAAGCAAAGTATGCAAGCAAAGTCCACACACTTAAGGCTAACAAGCCAAAATGCAATGTGGCTATACAAAGCATGTCTAGCATGGCCAAAGAAACTAAAAACAGAGCTAAAGCACACTAAAACATACACAAAAGCTTCACAAAGCTTGGCCAAAATCATGCTAGAACAAGGGTCAAAGCCTAAAGCATGTTAAGGCAAAATATGGCATTACAAGACAAGTATGCAAGGCATGCATGGTGTGTCTAAACCAAGTAAAAATAGTGCTATATCATGGAAAAATGAGCACAAATAACACTTAAGACATGGCCAACATGAGATTAAAAATGGTGCTCACACATGAGGCTAAAATGACACTTTTTGAAGGCAACAAGGAGAGGGGATGGCCCTCTCCTTCTTAGGACCTTAAGACACCATCCTTACCACTAAAATCCCTCAAGATTTCAGTGGTGAGGAGGCCTAAACAAGGTGGTCCCGGAGCTCACCAAAAATGCACAAAATGGGGGCCAAACAAGGCCTAAGAGGGGTCAAACAACCCCAAAGCTTAAAGCAACCTTAAACAACTATTTTAAGCAAGCAAAATCAAAACTTTTATATGTTATGCACAAAGCTCAAAACAGCATGCAAAGGGGGTTAAAAGCTCGTGCAAGATTGGGGAAAATAAAGCAATAGTGTTACCCTTGAAGAACACTTCAAGAACAACAAGTCCAGCCCCCTTCTTCTGATCAAAACCAGCTCAAAACTTCAAGAACAAACCCTCAACACCTCCAAAGTCGAAGTATGGTGTAATGCTAGGTGACTTAGTGCAAAACTAAGGCCTCATTTGGGAACCCTCATTTTTAGCCAAAAAAGTCAAAAAGTTACTAAATTAGCCAAAAAGCCAACAATCCATACCAAAAAGTCAAAGATTCTCTTTCTCTCTACTTTTGCACATCTTTTCATAAAAAGCCAAAAAGTCATCCCAAACATACTAATTTTTTTTAGCTCATATTTTAGCCAAATAGTCAAAAAGTTACTAAATTAGCCTGTTCCCAAACGAGGCCTAAGAACAAAACACACTTTTTGGCTCTCTAACACACACAAATGAAGAGAGAGAGGGAGATATAGAGAGAGAAGGTGTATATATCAGATATATATGTATTAGGTCTGGTTTTGCTGAACCCCCTCAAAGGAGAGGGAAGGTCTCCTTATATAGGCAAGACAAAGGCTAAAGCTTCTAAGGGAAGCTAAATGAAAAGGGTCAAGGGGGTTAAGCTTCTCAAGGAAGCTAACCCAAAGGTTCAAGCTTCTTGAGGAAGCTAAGATAAAGGGTCAAGCTTCCTCAAGAAGCTTGAGCAAAGGGTCCAAGCTTCTTGAGGAAGCTAGGACCAAAAGGGTGCAAAGGGTGCAATTCCTCCATACACGTGTATGGAGGACAAGTTCGTGCACTCCAGTTGGCACAGCTGGCATGCACCATGCCTGAAAAAGACAAAAAGGTGGTACCGGCCAAAAAATGAGTCCATCGGCCAAACAAATGGTCAATCGACCACACCAAGTGCCGACCGGCCATCACCAATGGCCGGTAGCATTAAACTAGGGCCGGTGGCTTTAAGCCAAGGCGGGTGGGTATCAGGGATAGCTAACAAGCTACTCTCTACCCTTAGGTGCAAAGACAAACAAGTCCTTGGTGTAAAACCTAGCATAGAACAGTCGAGTTGAGAGATCCTGAGGCAAGGTGCGCGGCCGAGACCTCTGGGAACTCAAAACGAACACGAACATGGATGATCATCGGGTGTTCAAACGATGACGTTCAAGTCTTGAGGACGGTCAAAAATGGGGTGTCTACACCAGGTCCTTAATCTCTTCTTGAACTCTAAACAACGGTGTTCTTCAGTTGCCACAAGTTCCGGTACAAACCTTGACAGACTAGTAAATGCGGCATCAAACTCGGCCATCGGTGTGCTCAATTGCTTGAGCTGAGAAAACTGGTCCCTCAACTTCTCCCTAACAGTGGAAGGTAAGAACTTGTCCTGGAAGGCGTTGACAAAGGCCTCCCAAGTCACTCCAATGCGCCCTCATGCATACTTCCACCATTGACCTGCATCTCCTTTCAGCTGGAAAGATGCTAGTGTCACTCTCTGTCCATCGTCCTCGATGCCAAGCATCTCAAACGTCTTCACTATCTGTTCTAGCCACTCATCCGCCTTCAGTGGTTCCTTGGGATCACCCAAAAACTCATCTAGATTCGACCAAAAAAACTCTCGCTCCAAGAATGACGGCCCTGCCTCAACTACTTGGGGCTGGACCTGATTCTCAGCTCTGAGAATGTCCATGGATTCCTGTAATGCTTTGCCCATTTCGCGGGCTAAGGCGTCTGTGGCCTGCTGACCAACTAGTTCGGCCACATTAGTCTGACCAACACCTTCTTCTTCTGCCAGAATCTCATTCGGTAGAGGCATCTCATGCCTTCTAGGCCTACCACACCTACCACCACCACGTCCACGTCCTGACATCCTAATGAAGGTAACAAAAGGGATTAGCACATTTACAAATGTACCGAACCTAACTCACTCATGTCCTAATGCGGTGGACAACAGTAATTCACTCCACATAAGCACATAGTCACACAAACACATACAAATTTCTTTCATAGATAATGACCATCCTGCGGCGTTGCCAAAGTTCCAATTAGAAACAACAGTGATCAAATGCTCTTCTAATAGGACTTCTAGAAATTCGTAGACCCAATCAATATCTTAGGAATTAAATTCATATAAGCATGTTATCACGTAAACATACTATACATACAAACATCGCTGCTAAGCGAGACAAACCCATTGTGGTAATAACCGCTTCCCACGTACCCAAAGTATTCAAACCTAGTATGTGCTAATACCAAGTTGTAACGCCCCAAAATAAATGCAGTATGCCATCCAAAATAATAAGTAAATAACAATATGAATCAGAGTATAATGTCCTTCTATTACATGAGATTCAATTGTACAAAAGCGTGACACATGCGATATACATTCATAAATAATGCATCCTGAATCTACAACATGCGTTACAAATCAATAAAAAGAGATAAAAGCTAAATAGATAATCATATGCCCTAAAGTCTTATATCTTTCCAAGCCAAGGCTTGGGTACATCAAAGTGAGTCCTAAACTCAATATAAATAAAGCCCTAGGCTTGTACAAAAGTGAATACAAAATAACAAAATAGAGCCTTCAGCTCTACAGTCCTTCCAAGCTATGTCCTTAGTGGAGGCATATCACCAGCACCTGAAAATGGTTTTCTCCAATTAGGGTGAGCCAAAGCCCAGTAGAAATAATCTAACACAATATATGAATCTTAACAAAGATATAAGGGTGAAATGCATATGCAATGCCCATGTCAAAACGGTTTACATTTCTTTCTCAAAATCATGCCATGCTCAATTTATATCACAATTCTCAAATCATGTTCTCTATCATAGGGAACAAGGGAAAATTCTCCAATCGGTACAACCTTTCACGGATATTTCATCCGCGGGAAACTGTCAAATGACACCCATGTAAACGTAGTCTATACAAGCAATACTATTGCCATTTTACAGATATTTCATTTGCGGGAATCGACATCCATGTATACGCACGCTTTTCGAGACATTCACCCTAGATACATAGGCCATCTTAATTTGGTGATACACACCTCTTTCAAACATTCACCCATTTTTCTCAAAATCATATACATTTACAACGTAATAAATGAGCAACAAATGTTCAACGCCTATGGATCAAATTAGTTTCAATTCACCTAATCCGCATGCAATTTCTACAACAATCATAGTTATCCTATACCGATAGCCCAAAACAAATATTTCTAAACAGATGTAAAATCTTCAATATAGATAAACTTTCCAAAATTTAAGATACGAGTGATAATACATATCCAATTCCACCATCCATATCAATATCCATCCAATTTCACATTTCCAACATCAATTCCATTTATTTATACAAAATAAATATTTGGGACATTTAAGGAAAAATCCATTTTCATCCAAAATCCAACCCAAGGGTCAAAATCAATAATTTGTTCACAGCTCAACCTCATTTCCATTTCCACAAACATTTTCCATACAACCATTTGAAAATATCTCTTTTGATTTTAAAACAAAACCCTAGGTTTGTTCAAAATCTTCTAAAACCATGAGATTGTTTAAGAAAAACAAATAGTTAAGTTAAAAATCATAAAATAGTGTAGAAAATCCCTACCTCAAAGCTAAAAAACTAAGGAGAGAGCGAAGAAACCTTAAGGAAGCCGAAATCTAACTATATTTGGATGAAAACAAAGCTCTAGGTGAGATATACCTTTTAAACAAAGAGAATAGGTTGTAGAAATGGGTAGATCTTGGTATATTTGTAGAGAGAGAGAGAGAGAGAGTAAGTCCTAGAGAGAGAAGGTCTCAACTTTAGGGTTTTGAAATGTTTAGAGAGAGAAAGAGATGAAAAAGTGATGTAAAACGTGACTTTTACGAACTGATATACACACAGTCCGCTCGAGCGCAAGAAGTGACACTCGAGCGTCCAGACACAATAAGTTGTTCTGCTCGAGCTCAAGAAGTGACGCTCGAGCGTAGATTACACACTTCCAATAGTTTTGCAGACAGCAGATCAATGCTTGAGCTCAAGAAAGGCCGTTCGAGCTGAGACCGCTCGAGCACAGGAATCATCGTTCGAGCGTAGAGTACACTCTCCCAGTAGTTTTGCAGACCTATAAAAGTACTAAGAATTCACAAAACCCACTCGAGCGCAAGAAGTGACGCTCGAGCGGAGGAGTAAAATTCTGGGCAACAAAAGTTTGAAAACCAAGCTACCAACCTGTTCCAAACGCAACCAATAAAACCTAATAGCCAAAACTCAAGAAAGGAAAAAAAGGAATAAGATGAGAAAAACAATATAGAACCATGAAACCTGAGTCCAGAATATCAATTGGGTCGGGTCTAAAACCAGAATCACTATAGTTGGGCGAATGTAAGCATTTTTTTTTTTTTTTTTATTTTTTCCACCAAAATTTTATTATTTTCCACAAAAAATGACATTGGATCTTGGGCGGACGGGACCTCTTGCGCGGACTTTGAGTGGGCCTTGAGCAGGTTGATAGGCCGGGCCACGGGCCAGCCTAGGCAAGCAGGGCCCACGGGTCGGGCCGGGCCAGGCTTCTAAATAACGACCCAAGCCCAGGCCCAGGGTCTCGAGTTGGGCTTAGGCCTGGGCCTAACTACTCGAGACCCTAGGCCTAACTGGGCCGGGTCTATCCCAGATAGCGGGTGCTTTTTGAACCGCCCACGAACCACGGGTCATTTTTACACTCATAGCCACATGAACAATAACGAGGGCAGCTTGCCCTCGCATGTTACAAAACAGTAGTTAGGCCATCAAATTACAAAACAGTTCAAACATAGTAGAGTAAAAAGAACAAAATATGGAGGCAAAATGGGTATAAAAAAGATAAAAATTAGATTTAAGGCAATTAAAGCCTTTTGAACAGTGAAATAATAAGAATATAATATAAGAATATGGCAAAATGTAATATAATAAGAATAGATATAATATAATATAATATTAGAATTAGATTTAAGGAAAAATGTAAATAATAAGAATATAATATAATGTAAGGCAATTAAAGCCTTTTGAACAGTGAAATTACTGTTTGTTAGGCTTCTATTTTGTTATTTTTGCACATAATATTATTATTAAAAACTAAAAATTAGATTTAATTTTTAAATTCAGTGATGTGGCAATTAACTAGGATATTAAAGGTAATATTTTTGCTCATATTTTCACTAATTATCCGCCAAGTATATTACTTACACATCATTGAATTTATAAAATAAGTTTAAAGAGTGAGTTTGTATACCATTTTTCTTTTACCAATAATGCCCTCAGTGTTTGATGTTTGAATACATTTAAGGTGAGATGTTTTGGACAATTTAAATGTTTTGGACAATTAACCTAGCTACGCCATCAAACGTAATGTGTGACGTGAAATTTTAAATGTAGTTACTTTTTTGACATTCTATTTTGTTGACATTGAAATCAAAGTTCTG
Source organism: Camellia japonica (assembly GCA_030407325.1). Classification (NCBI taxonomy): domain Eukaryota; kingdom Viridiplantae; phylum Streptophyta; class Magnoliopsida; order Ericales; family Theaceae; genus Camellia; species Camellia japonica. The sequence continues at coordinate 72,553,315 of JAPPVO010000029.1, forward strand.
TTTCATTCACTATTTTCTAAGTCCTTTTTTGGAATTTTGAAACTCTTTGGTCCGTTTAGTTTAATTTTTGAATCATAATTTGAATCTAGAGTTGTGATTTAAGTGTGGAGTTCTGAGTTGAATTTTGAAATAAAATTTTTTTTTGTTGAGTTATAAGTTTTGAAAAGAGTTTTGAATTTTTGAATTTTAAATTTTGAAACGAGTTTTGATTTTTTGAATTTTGAGTTGTATTTTGAATTTTTTTGCATTTATTAATTTTAAATATATAATTTTTATTTTAATTATTTTATTTTATTTTTAAATATTTTAAACTCAACACAACTACATAACTCAAAATTCAATTAAAAAACTATTTTCGAAACTTATAACTAAATACATAACTCAAAACTCAATTCAAAAACTCTTTTCAAAACTCATAACCAAACTATTTTCAAAACTATTTTCAAAACTCTTTTTTATTTTTTATTATTTTTATTTTTTCAGAAAATAACTTTTGTATTTTTTTAAGTAGTAGCCAAATAATTTGTTATGATTTAGATATATGGTGATCCAAATTTTTTAAAATTAAAAATAAATAAATATTTAAAAAAAAAAAAAATTAAAAAAATATTTAAATTATTTATAAAATAAAATAAAAAATATATTTAAAACGAAAAATAAATTTTTTAAATTTTTTTAAATATTTCAAAAAAATACAACTCAAATATTTAAAAAGAAAATACAGTGCACATTAAAAAAATACAACTCAAAACTAGGGGTACGCGTGGGTCGGTTGGGGCCACGGAACTTCCAATCCACTATCTGTCCACTAGATTAGCAGATTGGAGAAAATCAATCGGCATCCGTCCGCCAATCCGGCGATTGTGGATTGAGCGGATTGGCGGATGGATGCGAATCGGTTTAGTGGTTTAAAATTTTATAAATTTTTAACATAATTCAACTTGTACACTTCCTAAAAAAAAAAAAAAAGTACTATAGTCAATGACTTAAAAAAATATTACAATCACTGAATACTTCATTCAAAGAAAAAAGTTTAAAACTTTAGAATATTATAATCATTGCATGTCTTATCCATATATTACAATCACAACATGTCTCATAAAGTATTACAATATGTTGTTCTTAAAATATAAAAACAATTCAGACCAAAAAATATAGATAAAAAATACATTTATTTGTTTCAATTCAAAAAATATATTTAAGTTGAAAACTTTTTTTCAACGGAACATATTCAATAGAATATTTAAACTCTTTTTCAATTAAAAACACAAATAGAATATCTAAACAAATTGAAAAGACAAACTCTTACAAATTACTAGGGATGCTCGCGGTTTGGCGGTTCGGTTGTGGCCAAAGGAACCTCAAATCCGCCATCCGTCCAAAAGTAGGCGGATTGAAAAAAATCAATCCACAACAGTCTGCTCGTCATCACGCATCCGTCCAAAATGCGGCGGATCGGTTCGGTTCGGTTCGGTCGATATGGGAGATCGGTATATCCGCTGCTCATCCCTACTCAAAACTCTTTTCAAAACTCATAACCAAACAAATTTCTCATTTTAAACTCATAATTCAAAGCACAACTTCACACCGAAATCATAATTCTAAAAATAATTTTAAAATATATATATATATTTTTTTAAAAAAATAAAATTTTGAAAAAATTTTGGTTATAAGTTATGAAATTTTTTTTATTAAAATTATAATTTCAAAAATAAACCAAACTCAACCTTATATTGTCTACATCGACTTTTTCCGTTGCCTAGATGCGATATAGGCCATTATTATACTTCATTTCCTTTGTATTAGGAAAATCCATCCACTGAAAATTTATACAGAAAAAAAAATGCAATATTGATGTGGTAATTTTATTATTTAAATAAAAGCATTGTCATGGTATTTTGTTCCAATATGTGAAGTTTATATTGAGCCATATTCATTCCTTATCATATAAATTTTCACTATAACATATAAGACTTTTGACGACTAATTATTTTGGTCCCTAAAACTATTATTTTAGTCTCTAAATGATTTTTGTGACAAAATTAATTTCGTCACTAAAAAAGTCACTAAAAGTGCGTCTAGAAAAGTCTTTACCGACGAATTTTTGAAAATGTCGCTGAAAATGACAATTAGCGACCAATTTTATATTGTGACAAAATGTTTAATTTTACAAGACTAAACATTTAATCGCTAATACTTCGTCATAAAATGTCCCAATTTGGTCACGAAAAGCAAAATAATGACATTTTTAACGACAATGATATGTGGTCGCTAAAAGACAAATATACTTTCTCTACAACACATTTTTGTCGCTAAAAATCAAAATTGGTATAGCTAAAAATGCACAAAAATTAAATGTCATCCAATCATAAAAAATAAAAATAAAAATTGACATCCACACATTAAAGGCACTCTATTACCAAATCATAATAAGTACATAACTCTGAGTATATTCAAAGATTCCAAACTCAAAGCTTTCAAAATGCTTTTAAAAAGTTTCCAAATTTAAAGTTTCCAAAAATTGAAATATCAAGTAATTCTCAATCAACCGATAATCGTTGCTATCATGAAGAAGCAGGGTCAACATAGCAAAGCTTCTTATACTTTTATCAAGGGACTTGTTGTCAGCATCACAAACACCAAAGCTCCCTAAGTAGAAAGGGACACAATTATTAAAACCAAAATTTCCCCTTCCTGCCCAATCTGCTCCTGCCTGGCATTCCTTCATCTTTATTGACACTAGAGAAGAAAATGTGATAAAACATTAGAGTTACATAGTCGTGAAGAGCTCTACTGCGTAATATTCATCACTATTGTTAATTGCTTAGTAAAATCTGCAATATTATCATACATCTATTCTGGCTACAATGATTTCATGCTTCATCTCAATACTCATTCATTATAGGTGGTTTAAAGGTAAAAATGGTACATAATCTGATCAAGGAGAACTAATGAAGACACCAACACATCCTACCAGTGTATTTATGTATGATCATGTTCAAACTTACACATGCTAAAGGATTGAGACAAATCATTGACATCAACAAGCCACCTTCTATGCTTAGACCACACAGTTGGACAAAGAGAAGCATTTCATTCTGTCAATCAATCAAAACAATGTTAGGTATATGTCTGTGGAAGGATCAAAAGCACAGAACAATAATTAATTGTAAGGATCTGATCAGGAAGCTAGGTCAGGATTACAATGTTAAAATATCAAACTAAAATGAAAAGGAAGACCAATTGTGTGTGCATGCATTGTAGCAGGAAGGAGGGAAACAATTAAGACACTCTTAGAAGTTTGGAAACTAAACCAAACCATAAAATGAATCATGTTTTTTAAAATTATGAATCAATGTTTTATATGACCTATCACCTATATTGTTCAAAGTTACATAAACAAAATAGCCACATCCATGTTCAGTTTTAACTATATTCGTAGTACCAACTAACAGAACATTTACCACAGGACACTCGCAAGAAAGGCTTGACCATAATTCTGACAGAAACAGAGGAAACAAAGTTCTTGAAACTTATAAATGCTTTAAATCCAGGCTTATGAGAAGTCACAGCATCCTGATAATACAAGCATAAGATACGTAAGTGTACATTTAGCTAGATAAACTACAAAATATGTTAAGTTGCAACTTCATTCATGATTACACGTGCTTATCACTTGTATATGTATTCATGATATTTGTTTTCTAAATGATTCCTAATTCATTAAATAGGACTCAGCTAGTTGTGGTTGTTATAGCTAATATAGTATCTAAAAATATAATCAGATTTCTTTACTTGGATTGGGAATTCAATTTTAAGAATCAGATTGCTAAAATTGCTGGAAAAAAGAACAGAACAAATAAATATAAAAAAACAATAGTTAGTGTTAATAGAAAAACAGAGCATCCATGGCACATATATGTATATTGAGAGAGAGAGAGAGAGGAGGAGAGAGAGAGAGTTGAGAGGAAAGGAACTGTAACAACCCCGACCATGATTAACGTATAATCCATGATTAAGAATGCTTAATAAGTATCCAAGATGAAATCGTGTGATTAATTATGTGTTATGTGTGTGCTTTGCATTGTATCTGTCTAAGGTAAAAATATATGTTTTGTATTTCTGTTTTGTTCTGCAAATTGAAGGCCTTATTGGCATATGAATATGAAATGACTTGATTATGAGTTACATGGAATTTTTGAAATTTTAGGTAGGCTTAACTAAAATTTGATTCAGAACGATTAAATTAGAATAATTAATGCCCATTTGATTAACTTTAATTAGCATCACTAGGTAGCCTATATAAGGCCCCTTTGCTTCAACTCATTTCTTTTCTTCATTTTTGAGCCTACACACAGAACAAACGTGAGAGAGAGAGAGAGAGAGAGAGAGAGAGAGAGAGAGAGAGAGAAAGAGAGACCAATAGGGAGATCAAAGTCAAGAAGAAAAGAGAGAATTGCTAAGGGTGCTCAAGAATTGGAAGGAATGGTGATAGTGTTGAGCCTAGCTAGAATCTAAAGGGAATTGTGGACTTTAGATAAGAAATCAACTCACACTCTATGAGTTTAAGTTACCTTATGCATTATTCAAAGAGAATTAGGCTAGATGGTAGAATTGAACATGATTTATGCATGCAAGTGCATATCATGAAGTTTTGAAGTTGTTTTGCAAGAATCTTCACATGCATGACCTTCCCTTGGCTATGGTTTCACAATTCAACATGATTTTGTCATAAATATCTGAATAGATCATGGTTTGGTTGGCTGAAGATCATATCATCACATGCATGTTATAGTTTGGAAAACGTCAAGTTTGATTTTGAGTAATTAACATGCTTTAGGCCTTAATTTCATGAAACGATCTTTAATTCTCCATGATTTACAAGTTTACAGGTGTTTTCTCAAGTTTTGGGGCCCAAAGGTTGCATTGTAAAGCTTTGAATTCGAGTTTTGAACTTGGGAGTGCAATATGAAAATTCCAGAATTCTGCTCTCCGTTCGAACGACAGATCCTACGCTCGAGCAACCACTCTATATTTCGCACTCACGCTTGAGCGATCGAAAGTTGGCTAGAGCGTAAATTGCATGCTCCCAGAAGTTTACAATTTTTGTAGACCGCTCGAGCGACAAGAGTTACGATCGAGCAAATACCTCAGTCACACGCTCAAGCGATCGTCGAACGGTCGTCGAGCGGAGAATTAACACAACCAGTGCTTTTGTAGAGTTTACAGACCACTTGAGCAAAGCAAGTTGAGCTCGAGCGACCACTCACATGTTTGGACGTCCGCTCGAGCAAGACCCTTGTTTTCAGCATATTTGACTAAGTGTTTTCAAGTGCATTTTAACATCCTCATTGCATCCTAGGCATTCTTAAGCCAAGATTAAGACATAATAATGAGGATAAGACTTAGAAACACACTAAGAGTGAAACGTAATGAGTTAAGTATATTCCGAGTGTGTGTTTCAATCTACGTATCTATTATGTTTGTGTAGGTCACGTACCGTAAGCCATTAGATTAGTTTGCTCGTCTGTCTGTATCCAGAGCCATCTGTGAGTAATAACTCTGTAAAGTTGTGTTTGAATATAAGTAATTTTTGACTAAATGATACGATCGGTTTTCTGGAATGCTATTTTATGAATCATGAATGAATGTCCATTTTTCTAAAATGTATTTGTGGCATCTTTAGTTCACGTGGCCCTCGCCCGGGGGTAACAATACCGTGGCCAATATGCACGTGGCCCTCACCCAGGGATAACAATACTGTGGCTTATATTCATGTGGCCCTTGCCTGGGGGTAACAATACCGAGGCTTATGTTCACGTGGCCCTCGCCTGGGGGTAACAATACCATGGCTACTTGTGCACAAGAAGTGGACCTATGTGTTCGTTGGTACTGACTATGCAAAATTGGTATGATACGATAGCTAAATGGATGTACCACATATAACTGCTATGATTTTTGGTTAAGTATGCGAATTTGAATTTGTATCTGATTTGAAATCTACTATGGGACATCATTCTTTAAATTCTTCACTCTGTTATTATTCATTGGGCTTCCGCTCACTGTATTATTTATGTATGTAGGTGATCAGATGCGTGACCAGGCTCAGTGATAATCACTTGAAACTCCGTTTTTGTCGGCCACCCTTTGTGCCTCTCGAGGAGGTTCCAGATTAAGTGAAGTCATATGGTTATGTTTTGGCATCTTTCCAGCTGAAGGGAGACGCGGGTCAGTGGTGGAAGTTTGTTCGGGGCCGTATCGGTGGGACTTGGGAGGCTTTCGTGGATGCCTTTCAGGAGAGGTTTCTGTCTCCCGCTGTTAGGGAGAAGTTGAGGGATCAGTTCTGTCAGCTCAAGCAGCTGAGTTCATCAGTGGCCGAGTTTGAGGCTGCATTTACCAGTTTATCGAGGTTTGCACCTGAGCTAGTGGCGTCTGAAGGAACGCCGTTGTCTTGAGTTCGAGAAGAAGTTGAGACACAGCTCAAGTTAGGGTTGCTGGGTCCATGACTCGGGATATGGACACCTTGTGGATGCCGGCGCATCTTGAGATTATTATGCATGAGGAGGAGAGAGATGAGGGGCTCCAAGAGAGTCAGGATGGCCAGGGGGATGGTAGGAGGCAGAGGGGTTCTAACCCTTAGCAGTCCGAGGGTGCTGTTGCGAGATCTACCTTTCCAGTACCGAGTGCAGGCTCTGGGAGAGGCAGTCAAGGAGACGTTACTTGTTACAAATGTGGTCAGCTGGGCCACAAGTCTCCAGCTTGCCCGCAGAGGGGAGGAGGTCAAAGAGCAGCTTCATCTTCGGCTCGACCTCAGAGCCAGAGTCAGGGCAGAGGTCAGCCACTTTCTTGTTACCAGTGTGGTCAGGCGGGGCACCTGAAGAGGTTTTGCCCGCAGTTGAGTGGCACATCTGGTGCATCTGGGTCGAGGCAGAGTTATCAACCAGCTCAGTCTGTTCAGCCTCGAGGGCCAATCAGGGAGCCTCATCGTCTCAGTCTGTACAGCAGTCTTTGCTCCGAGAGGTGAGCAGGTAGATCAGAGACCTTCAGGGGCGTGTATGACTGTTACCGCGCAGAATCTTGTACCGGCTCCATTTGTTGTGAGAGGTACCTTTTGTTTTGCAACTCGGTTGCCAATGTGTTGATTGATATGGGTGTATCCCATTTGTTTATATCTGCTGCATTTGCATCTGTTTTGGGGTTGGAGTTGGCGTAGTTAGCATCTCCTATTTGTGTGGCGTCACCTGTTGGGGGTGAGTTGATTTTGAAACAAGGGTGTCGGGGCTGTGATATAGAGGTCGCTAATCGTCGGCTTCCATTTTCTTTTGTAGTTATGGCTATGTCGAGTTGTGATGTGATTTTGGGTATGGACTGGTTATCGTCATACCGAGCTGTTATTGATTGCTACCGCCAGAGGGTCACTGTATGTACCTTGAGCGGGAATTGTTTCCATTTCTTGGGAAATCGGGTTGGTAGTGTTTTGCCACCAGTGTATGATCCGCGAGGGTGGAGTGAGCTTAGTGGTCTTCTAGCTAGCTTTATGAGTAGTGAGTGTGATGAGATCCAGATTGAGTTACCCCGAGTGGTTTGTGAGTACTCGGACGTCTTTCCCGAGGATCTTGTTAGTTTGCCACCCCACCGAGAGGTGAAGTTTTCTATTGATTTAGTGCCCGGCACGGCGCCGATTTCCATGGCACCATAGCGTTTTGCCCAGCCGAGTTGAGTGAGTTGAAGATTCAACTCTAGGAGTTGCTAGATAAGGGCTTCATTCGCCCTAGTACTTCACCGTGGGAGCATGGCCCTCTTTGCTAGAAAGAAAGATGGGGCTTGAGACTTTGTATTGATTACCGGAAATTGAATCGGGCTACGGTTAAGAATAAATACCCTATGCCTCGTATAGATGATTTGTTTGACCAGTTGAAAGGGTCCCGTTGTTTCTCTAAGATAGACTTGAGATCGGGTTACCACAGTTGAGGGTCAGGGAGGAAGATATTCGAAGACGGCATTCCGTACGCAATATGGCCACTATGAGTTTCTGGTGATGCCTTTTGGGCTCACCAATGCACCGGCAGTGTTTATGGATTTGATGAACCGGATATTTCGGGAGTTCTTAGATCGTTTTGTGGTCGTCTTCGTGGATGACATTCTGATTTATTCACCTTCGGAGGAGGAGCACGAGGAACACTTGAGAGTGGTGCTTGAGTTGCTTAGAGCCCATAAGCTGTATGCCAAGTTTGGGAAGTGTGAGTTCTGGCTAAGAGAGGTTAAGTTCTTAGGCCATGTAGTCTCCGGGGAAGGGGTGTCTGTTGACACATCCAAGATTGAGGCAGTGAAAGATTAGGCACAGCCTAAGAGTGTTTTTGAGATCCGCAGTTTTCTGGGATTAGCTGGGTATTACCGCCGGTTTGTGAAGGATTTCTCCTGGCTAGCTTCGCCATTAACTAGATTGACGTGGAAAGGGGTCAAGTTTATGTAGAGTGAGACTTGTGAAAAGTCATTCCAAGAGTTGAAAGTTAGACTTACCACCGCTCCAGTTTTGATTATTCCGGAAGAGGTTTGGGTATGAGTTTATTGTGATGCCTCACGAGAGGGTTTGGGTTATGTGTTAATGCAAGAGGGGAAAGTGGTAGCCTATGGCTCGCGGTAGTTGAAAATACACGAGAGGAATTACCCTACACATGACCTAGAGTTAGCAGCCGTGATTTTTGCCTTGAAGATCTGGAGGCACTACCTTTATGGTGAGAGATTCGAGGTGTTCTCGGATCATAAGAGTCTGAAATATCTATTTACACAGAAGGACTTGAACTTGAGGTAGAGGAGGTGGATGGAGTTTATTGAGGACTACAACTTCGAGTTGTATTATCATCAGGGGAAGGTCAACATTGTGGCCGATGCCCTTAGCAGGAAATCCATTAGTGATGTAGCTTGTATAGCCATCCGGGAATGGGAGATGTTGGGTGCACTTGGCGAGTTTGATTTGCTTTTGGGTGAATCTGTTGAGGCTGCGGCCTTGTTTTCTGTAGTTGCGCAGCCTACACTTGTGACGAGTGTTAGAGGCACAGAGGGTGATCTTGAGGTGAATCCCTCCGGGAGAAGATCTCCAGTGGGAAGGTTGAGAAGGGTTTGACTGTGTATCCTGACTGAGTGTGAGGTACCGAGACCGTCTGTTTGTGCCGGAGTCTTGCCGAGAGGAAGTACTCCGAGAGTTTCACCATTCACGCCTTACGGTGCATCCGGGAGGCACTAAGACGTATCGTGATTTGGGTTGCCAGTTTTGGTGGCGGGGTATGAAGAAAGATGTGGTAGTTTTTGTGTCTAAGTGCCTTACTTGTCAGCAAGTGAAGGCCGAGCATCAGAGGCCAGCGGGTTTGTTACAACCCTTGCCTATGACCGAGTGGAAGTGGGAGCATGTCACTATGGACTTCGTTGTAGGTCTTTCGAGGACTCAGCGGGGTAGTGATGCTATTTGGGTGGTTGTAGACCGGTTGACTAAGTCAGCACACTTTTTTCCTATACGCGTGAGAGATTTGGTAGATCATCTTGCCAACTTGTATATCCGAGACATAGTGAGATTGCACGAGGTCCCAGTGTCGATCGTCTCAGATAGAGATCCACGTTTTACTGCTAGGTTGTGGCAGAGTTTGCAGAGTGCCTTGGGCACTAGATTGACCTTTAGCACGGCTTATCATCCTCAACTGACGGGCAGTCCGAGCGTACTATTCAGATCCTTGAGGATATGCTTCGAGGTTGTGTCCTTGACTTTAGTGGGTCGTGGGGAGGCACTTGCCCTTAGTGGAGTTTGCCTACAACAACAGTTTAATCGAGTATTGGTATGGCACCGTTTGAGGCCTTGTATGGCCGACCGTGTAGGTCTCCAGTTTGTTGGGCCGAGGTGGGTGATGCACCTTTGTTGGGCCCGGAGTTGGTTCGGGAGACGACGGAGAAAGTTGAGCTTATCCGTAAGAGACTTGTTACAGCCCAGAGTCGTCAAAAGTGTTATGCCGACCGTAGGAGGAGGCCTTTGGTATTTGAGGTGGGTGATCATGTCTTCTTGAAAATATCACCTAGGCGGGGTTTGATGAGGTTTGGTAAGAGTGGGAAGTTGTCCCCTCGGTTTATTGGCCCTTTCGAGATCCTTGAGAGGATTGGCGAGGTTGCCTACCGTTTAGCTTTGCCGCCGCAGTTATCCGGAGTACATGACATGTTTCATGTTAGTATGCTTCGGAAATACGAGCCGGATCCATCGCATGTATTGGATTGGACCGACTTAGAGGTAGATGAGGATGCCCCTTATGAGGAGAGACCGGTTCGGGTCTTGGATAGGTGGGATCAAGTCTTGCGAGGCAAGACGATACCCTTGGTGAAAGTTTTGTGGAAACATCACGAGGTTGAGGAAGCCACTGGGAACGTGAGTTGGATGTCCGTGAGAAATATCCGACTTGTTTGTTGATGTTTAACCATGTATCAGGAATTTTGTTGTATTGATAAACTTTAAGAGCATTGAATATGTCTTAAGTTGTAAACATTGTATATGTTTTGGTTTATGGAAGTTAATTTAGCATTGTATATGTTAAATGTGTTATAGAAATGCAAATATATCTTTAACATTGAGTATGTTATGAAATTATGGAATATGGTATTGGAAATTGTTGAATTTCAAAGAGAGCATGTTGATAATGCACGTTGGGTTATATTGTGTATCGCTTTTTTGAGAAGAGGTGGAATGACCGGCAATGGGTCAAGTTGTTGAATATTGCATTGTGACATTGATGAGAAATGAGAAACCATGTTTTTGAAACTTATAACTAATTTCGGGAACGAAATTCTTTAAGGGGGGGAGGTTATAGCGATCCCGGTTTGCTCTCCTTTGTTTATTATATTCCGGACTTAGGTTCTGTGGTGTTGGTTGTTGTATAAGTTTCATTTCCGTCCTTTAATTCTTTGAATATGAGTTTTAGGATGTGTTGGGCAGGTTTGTAACAAATTGGTTGTGATTGGGAACAAATGGTTGCTGCCCAGATTTTAGTGTCTTCACTCGAGCGAGACTTTTGTTGCTCAAGCGAGCTCTGTGTTTTAGTTCCTTCGCTCGAGCCAGGGTTCCTTCGCTCGAGCGAGAGTTGAGTTTTGTGTCTGGTGGCTCGAGCGAGAAGTCTTGCGCTCGAGCTTGTGTCTGCGTCTGGTTTTGGACCTGAAAGTTGAATTTCTTGGCTCGAGCGAGCTTTCTTTCGCTCGAGCGAGCGAGCTGTATGTTTTGGGTTTCTTCACTCGAGCGAGCTTTTCTTCGCTCGGGCGTGCTTCTAGGTTGCAGACCTGAAGCTTCGAATTGTTAGCTCGAGCAAGGCTTTCTACGCTCGAGCGAGCCTTGATTATATCAGTTTGCAGCAGCGGGATTACACTTCACTTTTTCATCTCTTTCATCTTCAAACCCTAGATCCGGCTACTCCCTCTCTCTCTACATACCTTCTCTCTAAAAATACACCTAGTTCTAGTGTGTTTCTATCTAGTCCCTTTGTAAGAAAGGTTGTGCTGGTGAGGGCTTCGTTTTGATCCGAGAATCCTTAAGTTTGGAGCATCTCGAGCTTTGTCCTTCTTCTCCTTTGAGCTCCGAAATTTAAGGTAAGGATATCCTACTCCTTCTTATGTGTTTTAACATAAATTTTAGTCATTTTGATTAGTTGGTGTTGTTGGGTAATTTTGGGAGAATTTAGGGTTTGATGTGCAATTCATTAAAGAGGGGTTTCATGTTTTAAAAACTCCATGTGAAGGTGAGACCTTGGAAAATGGTACTATTGTTGTTAAATGGAAGAAATTGAGCCTTAGGGTCAATAGTTGAGAAAAAAGAAGAATGCCCTAATCGTGTTGAATAATTAATTTGTGGAAACATGAAATTGAGTCGAAATTGGGGAATTATGAGATTGAATGGTGTAGTTGGGTTAATTAATCACTCACCTATGAAAATGTTGATATTATATCTGTTGATGCATTTATTATCTGTCTAGAAATAACTGCTTTGGGCTATCAGTGGAGGATAGTCTTAATTGTTGTAGACACTGTATGTTGATTAGGGAAAACTGAAACTAATCATCTGGTTAGGTCATTGAATATGACGGTTGGAATAATACATCGAATTTGTGTATTGATTAATCACTGTATATGATAAGTGTTCAAATACATTATATATGTATGTTGTTTGGGAGGAGATAGGGGATGTACTCCATGGTTTGAGAGGAGATAGGGGATGGACTCTCAAACCTGTTTGGGAGGAGATAGGGGATGGACTCCATTAATACACAAATATGTGTATTATTTGAAGTATGGAAGTGTTATGATATGAATTACAGTCTCATGTGAATGAAGTATGGAAGTGTTTTAACTTGAGTTATAGTCTCATTGAATTGTTTGGCCAGGTTCTGAGCCATGAATATGAATCGAAACTGTATAAGTGAAGGAAATTGAAATGAAAAATGGATGTACTTGATGTTGGATTGAATGGCATTATAAATTGGGTTATATGTGTTAACCATCCATCAAATGCTATTGTTTTAATTAATGCTCATATCTGGTTTAGTATATCTCTACTGGGCATTGGCTCACCCTATATGGGACATCATTTTCAGGTTCAGGTGATATACCACCTCCAAGGACATAGCTTGGGAGGCTTGAGGCTGATAGATTTATTTTTGTTATTCTCTTTTTGGTATTACATGTAAATTCTAGCCAAGGGCTTAATGTGTATTTGAGTTAGTACTCTCCTTTTGTTACCAAGTGTTGGCTTGGAAAGTTATAAGCCCGTAGGGCATTTACTTTTGTTGTCAACATGTAATACTTTTGTAATGAATACTCTGATGAATGGAAATATGCCTTATTCTCTTATGTCAATGCATGTCAAGGATGTGGGTTTATATGTATTATTTTGAGGGCGTTACACTAAGCGCCACCATGAAATTCAGCAGGGTTGGAGCGGAAAAACATTTTTCAAAAACGAAGCCATTGAATCCCCTTCCACAATCCTAGCCGCTTTCTCGGCTATCCATAGACTCTCTAAGAGCCTCGACCATTTCTCGAGCCAAAGACCCCATTGCGTCTTGGGCAAGTGGGGTGGCCACATTGTTCTAACACACTCTTTTGTCTTGTGAAGGGATCTCCTGTTGGGCCAGAATGTTCTGACCTTCTCGGTGAGGTTTTCCATGGCCTTTAACGTGTCCAGACATCCTATAAGAATTAGAGATAAAATTTTAAATTTGGGACTAACGATCTCGCACTTAATTTCAACCGTTACAAGCAAACTAGCATGAACACATGTATACACCTAAGTCACATTAGACAATCCACGTATGCACCTTGTCACGTAGAACACATACGAATCACCCATCTAAGATATTAACTTGTTCCACGATGCTCAAAGATTTCTAGATGGGAAAAACATTGATCAAGTGCCTTTCCAAAAGGACTTCGATAAGTGTGGTGAACGCAAGTCGTATTGTCATGACCCAAACCTACCCCTAGAGGTTTAGGCCATGACTACCTAGTAATCCCAGATTACTTGACCTCAAATACAAAATAGATAATTAATAATAGTATTTGAGGCCATGCAGAAACAATAATAAAACATAACTGTGTCCATCGAGCGGTGTATACATACAAATTTCATAAGTAATTAAAACTTAAAACTTCATATGTACTATCTTATATACAAAGGTACAACACATCCAGTTAAACTTCTTACACATCACCCATTCAACAAGACTTCTCAAATAACAAAACAAAGAAAATAAAACAAAAGAGGTTGACACAACTTGGCTCCACTTGAGTCCAAGTACACCCTATCATGGAGGCACTGCCATAGCGACTTCACAAAAGGGCGGACTCCTGAGGTTGCTCTAAACTTGACGCTCCATTTGCTCACTTACATACATATGTGAGTTAAAGTCCAGTGAGTAATATCAGTATAAAGAAATGAAATGAATGATGTCTAGCATAACTCAAATCATATCTCATGAGAAACAAATCATAGTAAAGCAATTGTCATATCAAAAGTTCATAAATCATATCTCATATGTGGTACATCCAATTAGCACAAAGCAAAGGGCTCGACGGCATATTGAAGGGACCTCATGGGTCTAAGCAAAGAGACCATATAGGTCAAGTAAAGGGACCACTCGGATCAACATCAGAGATCTCTATTCTCATATAACAAAGGGACTTAGTATTGTTTCCCAGCAGGCAAGGGCCTTATCAAACAAAGAGCCACAATATTGTTTTCCTTCGGCGAGGGTCTCACCAAAGGATGCCACAGTTACTTTTCAAAAGAGACAATCAATCATTCTTATCAAAATAGAATTTCAAAATAATATTTTTGCAGTAATTCAAAATAAACGTTTGAACATCTCTTTACAAAGATACGACCCACAATGGGCTGGCACAGATATCGAACCTCGGATGACCACCTACACAAAACACATGACAAATACACATTCAAGTGCACATTCATAGCAAATAGCGTATCTTAATTCAATCCTCTTACGTGTGTTTCTAACTTATTTTATGATTAAGGATGTCTAAATGATACTTAGGAATGTCTAAGAGGGCATAAGGATGCAAAGATGCACATATGATAGTTTGCCAAATTTGTTAAAAACAAGGTCTTCGCTTGAGCGCACCTTTGGTTGCTCGAGCGGTGTGACCTGACTACAAAACTACTAGATGGTGTCAAACTAAGCTTGAGCCATCACTTGTTCGCCCGAGCCAAGTGCCATGTAAAGCTAAGTTCGCTCGAGTGCACACTTGGTCGCTCGAGCCAACTACAAATGTTTGCAAAAAAATACTAGGAGGATGCAAAGTGCACTCGAGCAAAAGATTCAAAGCTCAAGCGAAATGGACGAATTATGGGTTTTCCATAATTGAATTCTAAGTTCAAAAATGATTTTCAACCCATAAGCTTGCATGGCTAGAGGAGTTATGGGGGAAACACTTTGTAAAACATGAATATTTGATATGTATCAACCCATAGTTCAAAATCTTTTGCAAATTTCGAAAACAAAACTCAAAATCTTTATTCTTGCCATGTATGTGTTGAATTCAACTCTTTTCCTTTCAAAACATGTTCATATGAAATGAGAAGTGTGAAATCATGGAAAATCTTACAAGTTCATATGTATAAGCTTCATGCATGTAGAAATTTGTAGAAAATCTAACTCAAAGATGGAGAATTATGCATGCATGTATACAATTAGTTCATAACTTCCATAATCAAGTTGATTGTAGCTCTTTCCTCTCAAATTCATATAATTGATCCTACAACTTCATGAATTTAGCTTCTACATGATCTAATCTAGAAGAATTATGGGTAAGATCCTTACCTAGAGCTTGAATTTAGGTGTAAGCTTGTGTAATCCTTTCAATTCACCTTCAATCTCTTCAATTCTTCTCTTCATCTCCCTACAATGTTGAAACTCTCATCCTCTCTCAAATTTTCAGCTCAAGTGTTGTAGTAATATGAGTTGATTAGGCTTATATCATATATTTACAGGCTAGATTAGTTTAAGCTAATTAAGTATGATTAAGGCTAATTGATCCAACTTAATTCTAATTAATCCTAGTCAATTCTAATTATTTTGATCCGAATCAAATTTTAATCAAACTTGTCATATGCTTCTAAATATTCTGATTAGCCTATTGAACTCGTCAATTTTGGTTCTGAATCTGTTTGGGCTTTCAATTTCATATTTTAAGTCAACATTCTAACAGATATTTTTATACACAAACAGATAAGCACAAATTGAACACATAATCATGCAATTATGCTCACTAAATAATATATAAAAACAATACGTATGTCGGGGTCGTCACACATATCCTAGAAGTTTGATTCCATACCCACATAACCAAATAAACACCTAATCATATAACAATAATTATTTCTTCCTAACATAACAAACCCATTATGGCACAAGCCACTACCCATGAGCTCAAGGTATTCAAACCCTGTTAACTCTGATACCAATTTGTAACACCCCCAAAAGTAATTCCAACTAGTCATCAAACATGTACAACATACCAAGATAATTACAATATCAATTCTAAAAGCTCTCTTTCTTATTGAACTATAGATTAACAATTACAAATTTTAAATATGAATCCTTACAGTTTAACAAGTTAGAGGAAATTATAACAATTGCCTCACGACTTACAAGTTTCTAGATCAAGATTTCCAAAAAAAACAAAAGGACTCTTAGTCCCAAAAGAAAATAAATACATTGGAACCACTATGTTCCATTTACATTATATCTTTAGCAAAAACAAAAGATTGGGTCATTTCTAATTCATTGGGATCACTGCTACTCTCCAAGTCCTGAAAGTTGTTAGATAAGAATGAGCAATTTCCCAGTAGAGAATATATTTAACCAAGTATATAAACACTCGATTTAAAATACTTGAACATAACCAATACATATGGATATTGATTTTTCAATTTTATAGAACAAAGCACAACCTTACATTTAATTTCACATTTCTCCGTCCTCATACGGATGGCCAGTAGGTACCTCAATTCCTCCACATTTGTCATTCTCACATGATCGGGCATGTAGACACCTCAAAACATCCCCACATTTTTCGTCCTCACATAATCGGGCAAGTGAGCTATGACACCCTAAATGTTTAATTTAACACCGCATAAAAATAAAAAAAAATAATAATAATAATAATAAATATATACATAATAATATATTTAATTGTATGTGCTAAAATGTAATTAATTTTAAGCTAGGAATACTTATGTGTTGAAAAAAAAAAAAAAAAAAGAAGAAGAAGAAGAAGAAGAAGATGAAATATGTAATTATGTCAGTTTATGAGCCATAAGGTAATAGGGCCTAAAGTGTTGCACGAGTTGTCCCTTTTGAGTTGTCCATGAATCAGTAAATCTGCTTAGGGAAAAGAAAGGTGGCATTGCTATAAGCAAACAATGTGGTATCTACCCAAGCAACGTGGGAGGTCTATCAATAAGGTAATTGAAGCAGCTACGGTAGGAAACTCGGTATAAATAGGGACTTGAGCTCACAACCTAAGAGCAAGGGGAAAAAAAAAATAATAATAGTGATAGTAAGGAGAGTGGTAAATTAAAATAGGCAGAGGTGAAAAGGCTCATAAGAGTAGAAGAAATCTATATTAAGGTGAGTTATATTATGCCTTATGTAGTCATAAATTGTTTTATTATTTTTATGAATTATATTATGCAAATCATGCTTTTTTTATTATTTATAATTAAGTTATTAATTTTGTGAGCTCTGTTTGTTTAAAATTAAACCCATGAATATGTTTGTTTAAATTTTGAAATTTATTTGACAATAAGTATATAAACATTTATTTTTATAAATACCACAACGGAGGTCTCATGCCTTGGGGGACTTAAATAATCATTGGCTCTCTAAATTGTCACTTTAGTGACCCTCTAATGGTTCCATGCCTTAGGGGACTTAAATAACCATTGGCCCTCTAACCCTCTGTCTGTCATGGATCTATTGACCCTCTGTTCTGTTTTATACTGTAATTATGATTATTTTGCATATACGATTTTTGTATTATATGTCTATTATTTAAAATAATTTATTCGAACCAAACTATTTATTGTTTAGCCTAAATAATTATCATGGTGATTTCTATACCCTGATACTTTTAGTATAATATTCCTCACTCTGCTATGTGCTTATAGCTATTAAAACCTCTTTCAGGTGAAGAAACTTAAAGAAGAATGGTTTTACCCCACTAGTCAAGATCCAGATTGAGATGAACACTGTGTTTCTTTTTCTTTTTCTTTTTATTTACTTGTAATTATTAGCTAACTTATGTTATAATAATTCTCATGTACGCTTCAGATATTTATCTATATCTTTTATTTTATTCCGCTGCACTATTTAATTTAATTACATAATATTAATCTTGGAAATTTTAGAAGTTAACTCATTGCAAATCTAGCCCTAGGCACCAGGATAGGTCGTGACATGGGCACCTCAATTTCCTTGCCAAGATAAAGCCATAGCACACAATAAGCAACATTTCAAAACTCAATTTTTTTTGTTATCTTAACACAAAGAATCCCAATTCCCTTCCAATTTGCCCATCAATTTCTCTTCCGTTATCAATCATGATCCATGATCAACATTTAGGGTTTCCCAAGGGCTTGTCCTTTCATGTCTTTATTTTCTTTGATTTAGGCTTTCAACACTATCTTTCATTAGTAGATATTCCAATCTTTCACCAATTTTAGTCAAAACTCACTATTACCATTAATGTCCATATATGTATATATATCACCCATTCGAAATCATACTGTAGACACCCCATTTTTGACTGCCCTTAAGACTTGGACGCGACTGATGGTTTACATGATGGAGAAAGGTGTGCAGGGGAAAGGTTCAGTTTCTTCGGCAAGGAGAGAGTCAAAGCTCAACTTCATACCCCTTTTTTTGGACCAAAATGATCTTGATCAAAATATTTTAGTCTTAAAACCCTCTCTTTCAAAACGTTTTTGAAATAAAGTTTTTACGATGTTCCGAGGCTCGCATTTTGTCAAATGTTGCGCTTTTCGGTAAACCGAGCAAGGACGAAGTGGAAATGAATGAAAGAGAGATGAAATCTTTGAAAACTCTTTCAAAACACCTTACTTAGGGGTTTGGAGTTGAAGAAAAGAGGAGAAGAGGGAAGAAATCCAGTTGGGGGAGAAAATGGGCATGAACCGTTAAGAAAGAGTCGAACAGCCCTCGCCGAATCGGGCCTATTCATTTGCATACTTGGAATCAAGCTATGAGGCCACCACCGTTGGAAATAACACTTCTGGGGCTTCATTTTGCACTCAAGAATCTCCTAAATCCAATTCCGGACGGG
Source organism: Camellia japonica (assembly GCA_030407325.1). NCBI lineage: Eukaryota > Viridiplantae > Streptophyta > Magnoliopsida > Ericales > Theaceae > Camellia > Camellia japonica. The sequence goes on from JAPPVO010000029.1 coordinate 72,572,194, forward strand.
GGAGATATAGTTGATTGAAGTAGGGCATCACTCCGATTGGACCGAAATCTGTGCGGCTTCACCAAAAAGGGCATAACTTTTTCCACAGGAGGAATTTTAATGCAAGGTTTACGCCATTGGAAAGCTAACTTCCGGGGCTTCCATTTGGACACTTTAATGGCCACCATTGGACTTCCCTATCACTGGCCGGCCACCCTTCTTTCCGGTAGACCCATTTTTTTTCCTGAAAAGTAGCAGGCCGGCCAGAAAATGTAGCAGGCCGGCCACTTACCTAGTTGGATGACCTTTTTTGCCCTTTTGAGCTGGCTGGCCATGACCCCCTCCCCAAGTGTGTTCTAGATGTGCAATTTGTTTTCCTCTAGGCCCTATGCCCGAGGGTCAACCTTTTGGGGGGGAAATTTGAATTTGATTTTCCTCCCCCTTTTTCCCTTCTCTCCCTCTATAAAACTAGCAGCCCCAGCTGTGTTTTGGAGGGTAAGAAAAATTGCTTCGAGCCTTGTATACACATCCCTCCCTCTCCCTCTCATCCAAGCCTAAAAATACCTTTGTTCTTGGACCATTTCTACACCACCTCATAGCACCACACCACACCATCCATTCCAACAACTTGGGGCTGTTTTTCAGAGCTTAGGAGCACCATTTCTCAGGCTAAGAGCTGCTGGTCCATTGGTCTTCAAGGGTAAGCTTCTTTTCCCTCTTTTTTGTTCCTATCTTGCTCTATATTTAAGCCTTTCTTGCAAGCATTTTGGGGCTCCGACCCAAACTGTAAATAGTCATATTTTAAGCTCCATTTCATGTTTGATTAAGGGCCTTTCCCTGTTTGAGGTTTCCTTCTTACCCTTTGTGTTTAAACCCTCTTTTAGGCCTATTTTTGCATAGTATTTTAGGCTTATTTGTGAGCTGTTTTAGACTTGGTTATAAACTGTAAAATGCCTTATTTTGAGACCCTCTTTAATATTGATGAAGGGATCTCCTCTGTTTGAGGACAGCTACAACCACTTGCCTCTTTACCCCTCTTTTAGGCCCTTTTCTTGCATGATAGTTTAGCCTTACTTGTGCTCACTTTCGTGGTTTGATGTAAACTGTAAAGTGCCATGTTTTGAGCCCCTCTTCAATTTTTTTGAAGGGCTCTTGGCCATTTGGGGCCGGCTGCTGCCCCTTGTCTCTATTCTCTCTTTTAGGGCCATTTTTGCATGTTGCTTTAGCCTTGTTTGTGTTCATTTTTGAGACTTATTGTAAACTGAAAAAAGGCTTGTTTTGACATCATCTCCATGTTTTATTAAGGTTCCATTTTTGTTTGAAGTCATATGCTATCTTGTATGCTTGGTTGCCTCTCATTTTGAGCTTTGTATCCTAGCCCTTGTTGCATGCTTCATTTGGCCTTATAGCCACTAAAATCCAGTGGATTTCCAGTAGCTTGGCTGCTGTTTTGAGCTTCCAAATCAGAGGGGGGGTGACCCCCTCTCACCTTGACTTGTTTGGTGGTCATTTTGGCCTTCCAAAGCGACCCTATCTTGCATGCTTCTTAGTCACATTTTGGGGACAATTTGGTGAGTTTTGAAACTATCATATTTGATTTCCATAGTTGGTTTGGGGCTGCCACATGTCCATCTTGTATGTGCTTAATAACCCCTTTGTATGCCCTCCAAAGAAGCCCCTCATTTGTGCATGTGTTAGCTTCATTTCAGTGGTTATTTGGGCCTATTTTCATATGATTTATTCACTGATTTTTTATGGTTTGGTCAGATTCCATGTGCATCTTACACTTGCTATGTAAACCATGTTTGTTGATCAAATTTGCATGCTAATTTAAGCCATCTTGCTAGCACTTTTTGGCCACACTTTAAACTGAAAAAGTGCATGTTTAGGGACTTTCTTGACTCTGTCTTTACACTTCATGTTCAAATAGTGCATGCTTTGTATAGCTGTAAGTCATTCCATGTGCCTAGTTTTGAGTTTCGGGTCTCACCTCATGCATCGGGTGCCATGTTTTCACGATTCGGGGCTGTTTAGCATCATATTTCAGTGTTGAAATTTGCATGTTTGCATACCATGTTCCATGCCTTACCATGTTTTGGTAGAGTGGCATTCGTGCCTTAGGTTCGGTCCTCGGTTTGCGTGCACGCGTGCACGCATTTCGAGTGTCTCATTTTCATCTAATGGCCTCCTGTGTGAGTGTGGCTGAGGTCCACTTGTGTTGGTGTAAGTCCATTATGCATTGTGTATGCCATTTCATTTCATAGCATTGTGTATGCTAGGTTGTATGTTAGCGCATTGTGTATGCCATGTTACCTCGTGCATCGTGTATGCCATTTCATAGCATTGTGCATGTTAGGTTGTATTTTAGTTGCATTCATGCATGTCATGCATATTGCATTGTGTTTGGGATAGGAGTTAGCCCGAGCATGGGAAACGAGGTACGTTTCGTACTCCGAGTGACGGAACGTGTCTCAATTCCTCAGTCGCCGACACTCCGGATTACCCATGATGGAGTTTAGGTATTGTTGTGTTTATATGTGCATTCATTTCATATTGAGTCGTGCAATTCGACTCCTCGGCCATCATGCATTGAGATGCGTGATTGGTGGCACGAGGATCGAGACATGCATACATATGTGAAAATACATTGCTATGCCCCTTTCCTGCTCTCTGTTGCAGCAAATCAGAAATCAGCAGCTTTCAAAAGCCTTGCACAGCATTCCGGCATCAACTGTAAACAGAGGTTAATTGGGGCATCGCGATGGATTTCCGCGTCAAGCAACCCGAACATGCATCATTCATCATCAGGAGTAGAGTCAAGGCAGTCCCTGGCTTGCATGCCAATTTATTGCTTTCCTAGTTAAATTTGTTAATTAATTAGGGTTTTGTATTTATTCGGACTGTATTTATTCGGGACTGTATATTATTCTTTTGGACCCTCCGAGCGAGGGCAATGTTGTAATAAGTGTGCGTGCGTGTGATGTATGTCTTCCAACCCCACGTCTTTCTCCCTTTTATTTACCAGCTTATGATGGTTAGATTAGGGCATGTTTCAATTAGCATACAGTATGATAGCATGTTTGCATTCATTCATCTGTTTTGCATGCACCGGGCTCGGCGCATCATACTAACTACATTTGTATTTCAATTCCAAGTTGAATACTTGTTAGTTGTAGCATTCCATATGCCATGTTTAGAAATAGCCGAGCCTGCTATAGTTGTATTATTGCATGTGTTGCATTAGGCATTTCTGTATAGTTAGGATCATGCACGGATTTCTAACGTAGTTTCTGTTTTGGCTTGGAGTACTCGGTGAGTTTTTATGCTTTAACATCCTTGCATGCGTGTGAGTGACTGCCATGAATAGCATGCTTACCATGAGGCTATGTGCTTATATGATATAACTGCCTGAATGCCTGTGGGTGAAGGTTGGGTTATTTGGATTGGAACAATGCATTGACTGTGAGTTTTAAGCCCACTAGATAGTAGCAAAACCATCTTTTCTAAGCCCACCTGAGGGTGGCAAAATCTGCATTTTAAGCCTACCTGCGGGTAGCAAACCATCTTTCAAAAACAAACATGAAATGTTTTGTTCCAATTTAGGCGATCTAGTCTATACTTGTATGCTGTGCGCATCACGTAGTAATCCTAGGTTGATAACCGGAATAAGAACGCATAACGTTTTCAAAACTAGATATCATGGTTAGTAGAAGCCGATCTTTGATCGGGCGAGCGAGGGTGCTCACGAAGTGCCCTTCCCCAATCGTACCCAAGTTCCCGAGCCGAGGCAACTTTGGTGATGACGGACACGTGACCTTAGGCAACGAGTCAGGGTTTCCTAAATTTCCCAAAAACAAAATATTTAGGTGGCGACTCTGTATCTGGCAAAGCAATCCATGTTTGGCACTTCTTTCAAAAAAATCTGTTTTCTCAAAACGATTTGCCGGATTTGGACTCTTTGGTTCAGATTACGAACCGTGACAATTAGAGTCCTGAACTGTAGTAAGCCCAAGACGAACGGAACGGGGGACTCATTCCCTCCTAGGGCGTTCGGGGACGTCTACACATACATTCATATCATAAAATTGACACATATTTAAACCAAAGTATAAATATATAAGGGTAAAAATATTCCTACATCGAAAGTTGTGAAAGGAGAAATGAAGACCCAAACATGAATCTTTACAATAATGAGGTCCAATTGGTCCAAAATGTAGCTCTTGATGAGATGAGCAACTTTAATGAAGTAGCAAGGATGGATTCTAGCTAAAATAGATGAAATCTTGTGTTTAGAAGTTAGGGTTTTCAAAAAGGAAGGAGAATGAAAAAGTGAATCGAAAATGTGTTTAGATCGAAATTTAAAACTGTTGTCCCGAATAGACCGCTTGAACGAACTTTTCATCGCTCGAGCAATGCACATAAAACAACAGACCGCTCGAGCAAACTACACACCGCTCTACAGTGAAACTACTGGAAGCTTGATGTCTTCGCTCGAGCGACCACTCTACCACTCAAGCGATCTCGCCAGCAAACGAGCAAGATACTAAGAGCTCTATTTATCTGCTTGAGCGGCCAAGTGATCGCTCGAGCAGCCATCCAAAATAGATTGTTACACAATGATTCATAATTTTTAAATATTTGTAACACAACCGCAATGATTTCTAATAAAGTCGTAATGGTTCACAAGACTTTCGTAATATAACCAAAATTATTTACAGGGTAAATTACACTTTGTACCAAATCTCACTTTGGCCCCTACATATGAAATCATAACTATTAACCCCCTGTACTTATAGCTAAATCCTACTTTGGTCCCTAGACATGAAATCGTGATAGTCAACCTTCTGCACTTTTACTCAAATCTCACTTTGGTCCCTACACAAGTGTCAATGTCCTTCTTTTGTTACTTCATTTTTATAGTGATCTTGATTTAGACCCAACCCATTTATTACCTTTGAATCTGGGAAACCATATTCGTGGTGGTCGTTCCTTCCCCTTCATGTTTAGTTTTGGCTTCAGGGGTCGACACTATCCTTGTTGGTGTCGACACTGCCTTCTATTCCTTGCCTTCTTCTACTCCAAGGGTCGACACCAGTCTTGGAGGTGTTGACACCATCTTGCTGTTGTGTCCCTAGATCGCTACTGAAATTTAGTGTCGACACTAGCCCTTGGTGGTGTCAACACTTGTCTTTTCTTGTTGGCCTTTGGGGTCGACACCAGTCTGGGAGGTGTCAACCCTTGTCTATTGCAGAATTTGGGATTTGCTTGTTGAAATTTAGTGTCGACACCCGTCTGGGAGGTGTCGACACCTTGCTTGCTGCCAAACACAAGTGTCTCAGCTTTTCTTCTTAAGAGTCGACACCACTGTTGCAGAGGTCGACCCCTGTGACTCTTTTTCCAGATTTTTGTTCAGTTGGGCCCTACTTTTTGAGAATTTTTGACTTGCTCCTTTCATTTAACCTTGGAGCTACTATTCTATTAATATCTAGTCACTATAAATAGACCCAAAGCTCTCTTTCTCTCATTAGTTTTTTCTCTTTTTCCCTCTCATCCGTAACTCTCTCTATCTTTCTCTCAACATTCACTATCTCTCACTTAAATCCTTAGATCTACTTACCTAGAGGTGTCTTCTCACCTTGATCTTTTGAGATAAAGTGTAGATCGTGTCAAGAGTTTCCCTTTGATCCGAGTGGTTTGCGGTTTCGTTGACGTCGAGTTTTTTCAACTTCTTCTGTTTCACCCTTCTAACCTTGAGGTAGGGATTCTTTGCACCTCCTTATGGGTTTTAACTTAGCTATTTGTTTTATATGTGAAATAAATGGACCTTTTGAATAAATCTTGGGTTTTGGTTCTAAGTTAAAATGAGGGGTTTTCAAATGGTTCATGGAAATGATTGTGGGGTTGGGAAATGAGGTGTAGAGGTGACAATATCGTTGGTTTTGAAATTTGGAAGTGATTTTGAAAGAGGGGTTTTGCCCCAAATGTTGATTTTGTATAAGTAATGATATAGATGTTGGAAATATGGAATTTAATTGTTATTGATTAAGATGGTAGAGTTGGGTATGTATTACCACTCGTATCTCAAAATTTGAAAAGTTTATCTTTATGGAAATTATGTTATTTGTTTAGAGATACCTGTTTTGGGCTATCGGTGAAGGATAGTCATGATTGTTGTAGAAATTGCATGAGGACTAGGAGAATGAAAACTATTTCTCATCCATTGTATCGAGCATTGTCATACATTTACACATTTGTAATAATTACATTGTTTTGAGAAAATGGCGAATACTTGGTAAATCTGGGTAGGGGGTGTGGTTACTATGATAAGTTAACCTGTGTGTCCTTGGTGAAAGACCAGAAACTCGCACAGATAGGTGTCGAGCCTTCCGGTTAATACTGGTAAAAATGACAAAAAAGTAGTGCTTGTATAGCTTGCTAGCAGACACGTACTAAGATATTCACAGAGTTGTTTTCACAAACTGGTTTTCTATAAAAAGGAAGTGTTTCACGAATGGTAACATAAACCTGGAATGGCATGATTCGAAAGAGATATAAAATGTTTTTTCATGAGCATTGCATGTGCATTTTACCCTTATAGTTTTGTTAAGATTCATATATTGTGTTGGATTATTTCTACTGGGCTTTGACTCACCCTATGTGGGAAAAACCTTTCAAGTGCAAATGATATGCCTCCGGCAAGGCAATAGCTTGGGAGGACATAGAGCAAGAGCTTCATTTTGTTTAATTGTGTATTTGTTTTGTACAGGCCAAGGGCTTTTATATGTATTGGGATTTAAATCCATTTTTGTTGTAACTAAGTGCTAACTTGGAAAGTTGTAAGCCTTTAGGACATTCTCTTATTTGTTTACCTTTCGTTTGTTCCTCACTATGTAACACATGCTATAGATTCAGGGTTAGGCTATGAATGTATAGTTACATGTGTTGCTCTTTTGTATAAGAAATTTAAAATTAGTGGAAGTGCTTATCTCTTCATATGTCATCTTTTAATCACTATTGTGGATGGGTTGTTGTATTTAATTTGGGGCGTTACAATTTTTAAATCTTTAACAAAATCTAGTCATGTGACAAAAATGTGACTACAAAATGAGGCTAAAAGAGGAAAATCATCCATGTTTTCTCCCAATACACTTTATCATACGTGATAAGCGCATGAGAGTTATATAATATATATATATATATATATATGTTTGTATAATAAAAATTGGGATGAAAAGGCAAGAAAATGGAAATTTTGAAATAAAAAAAAAAACGACAAAGAAATCAAAGAAAAAGAAAGATGAATAGACAGAAGATTGTGTTGCCATAAAAAAAAACAGAATTTCGTGATTTCAATTTATGCAAAACCCTAGTTTATCTTTTTAATTGTTCACAATCTACGCTTTGTTTTTAGCCTAATACAGTCATATTTTGATCTAAATTTTAGAATAAAGAGTGTATAGGTGAAAATTGTAGATGATTTTCCTTTCTTACCCTCATGTCGTAGTCACATTCTTATTACATAATTAGATTCTGTTAAAAATTTAAACAATTGAGTAACAAAAATATGACAATGATACTTGTGTAGGGACCAAAGTGAGATTTAACTAAAAGTATAAGATGTTGATTGTCACAATTTCATGTAGAGGGACTAAATCAAGATTTGACCAGAAATGCAGGGGTTGACTGTTATGATTTCATGTGTAGGGGTCAAAATGAAATTTGATACAAAGTGTAGAGATACAATGTGTGATTTACCCTTATTTATAATTATCTCTACAAATATAACTACCATAACAAATTCATAATTTTTTTTTCGTAGAGACGTGTGTACATAGCCTTTCTAAAGATAAATATTTTAATAAATAATAAAATTAAACAAGATAAAGGAGCCAAATTAAAAAAAAATAATCAAAATGGAGAAATGGAAAAAGAAAAACAAAAAGATGCAACAGAAAGGGGGGAAAAACAAAAAAGCATAAATAAATAAATAAATAAAGGCAATGATCTCTATGGCTGGACATAAAACCGAGGAAGGCATGAAGGGGTGAATTTTCACAGGCGCATTAATATATAAGTTTAAAAATTATATTTAATTTTTAAATTCAATAACATGGTAATTAATTAAGATATTTAAGATAATATTTTTTTCTTATTTTTTTAATTATTAATTAATCATATTACTTACACATTATTAAGGCCAAGTTTGGCATTCTCAAAAAAATACAAAAAGTCAAAAAGTCACTATCCTATTTAAATCACATCATCTTATTTAAGTCACATCACTTCTCTAACACATCACTTCAAACCCAACTCAAATCCAACCCATATTTCATAAAAAGTCAAAAAGTACACTTATTTAGTCTTCCCAAACTTGGCTTAAGTGTAGAAAATAGGTTTAAAAAGTGAGTATATAATTTTCCTTTCCACAATACCCTTCAAAGCAAAAAAAATAAAAAATAAATAAAAAAGAGAGACACATAAAAGGGCAAAATAGGAAAAGGGAAAGTAAAAGTCATGCTATGAACAGTAAAATCAAGAAAATTCTATTTCCACATACCTACTTAGCTCAGTGCACACACTTAATAAAATTTTATTTTAATGATAATTATACTTTAAAATAAAATGATTATAATAGATATCAAAAAATATATTTAATATTATATTCTAATTTTCTCTATACACTTCTTTTTAAAAGAAAAAAAATCTCAATGCACATTTTTTAATATAAAAAAATCGTAATTTAAAATGTAAAAGACAACTAATCTTGTTGTTGTGTCAAGAATCAGAAATTATAAAGCTAAAACCCAAATTGTTATTTTCTTTCTATCACATCAAAAATCTCTTTAAAATTTTTTTTTTTTTCTTCACCTACTCCGTGAAAGTGTTTCAAATGTTATTGAAAGTTTTGTTATTGTTCCCAAAAAAAAAGAAAAAAAAAAAAAAAGGAGGAAAAACTGTTAATTGAAAGAGTTGTATATGTTTCCATGGGTTTATTATTATTGCGATTCAATTGTTAGTGATGATTTCTTAGCAGAATGGTCTGTTGAGGTGATTAGTGTAATTGAGTCCCTTTGTGTTTGTATTGATTTTGTGATGCTCTATGAAAGAGTTTCAAATGTTAATGAAGTTTTGTTCCTGTACAACTAGTAATCTTTGATTTCATAAAGAGAAAAACAAAGATATATCTCAATATATATATATACATATTCATAATGCAGGATGAAGACTATCAAAATGGAGTTGTCACAACTAGCAAACTTGTTCTTGTTTGAACAATGGGATGAAGACTATCTGAACAATGCAATGGGATGAATACATATTAACAACTAGTAATCTTGTTCTTCTTTGATTACTGTCAGAAATTCTATGAAGGATCCTTAGGTGTTCTGAACAATTGGGACTTGACCTCAAGAATGACTTGTAGTTGTAATACTTGAGCTGAAGTAATTGGTTGGTTTTTAACCTTTTTCAAAATTTTGTTTTTAATGAAAATTTTAAAATTATAAATTTATATATATTACAATTACACATTCTGAGATATGCATAAAATACAAATTGCCCTTTTTTGTTTTAGAAATTATAATACTCTCTTCTCAAAATTTATCATATAACAGAATTAATTAAAAAAAATGAAATTCCTAACTACTCTTTACCAGAACTGCTAATTAGAATATATTTATGATATTATTTAATGAAATGTGTAATTTGTCATACGATTTAAAATTTGAAGGGTCAGTATATAATTTTTAAAACTATAGAGGGCAATTAGTATTTTAAATAAATTTTAGGAAGTGTATTTGTTATGTACCTTTTTTAAAGGGATGTTTACCAATAAATCTCATCTCACAAACTAGTACTTCAATTAGTCTCAAGTTTTTTCTATTGATCTGTTAAGTCCTATTAGTGGATAATTTTTTTTCCATGTGATCCTATTTTTTGATAATGTTTTGGTGGACAGCTATATTCTTTTATTAATATAACAAGTATGATGTGATATTGCAATGTGACAAATATTAATGTGACATGCCAATGATGTGATATTCTAAAAAATTAAGAACTCCTTAATATACTTTTTCTAAATGTGATAATGTGACGGTTATAATGTGACATTCCAAAACTTTTACATCAAGAAAAATAAAAACTCTTTAGTGTACTTTTTCCTAATGTAATAACGTAGCGGGTATGATGTGACACCTCAAAAAAAATAAACGCTCTTTAGTTATTTTTTCCTAATGTGACAACGTTGCGGGTATGACGTGACACTTCAAAAAAAAATAAAAAATCATTAGTGTACTTTTTTCAAACATGAAAACGTAGTAGGTATGATGTGACACTTCAAAAAAAAAAAAACTCATTTGTGTATTTTTCTCAAACGTGACAACGTGACGGATATGATGTGACACTCTAAAAAAAATTAAAAATTTCTTAGTGTACTTTTCCCAAATGTGACATATGACACTCCAACATGACAAGTATGATGTGACACTCGAAAAAAATTAAAAACTCTTTAGTATACTTTTCTTAAATGTGATACTGTAACGTGACAGGTATGATGTGATACTAAAAAACTCTTTAGTGTACTTTTTCCCAATCTGACATTCCAACGTGGCGGGCAAATGAGTCATTACATATCCAAAAGGACCAAATGGATTACAAGAATAAATATGAGACTATATGAATTACAAGTTCAAAATATGAGATTTATTGGTCAATCACCAATTTTTTTTAAAGGTTTTTTAAATTTATAAAGACCTAAATTTTTATTTTTTTTGAAAAAAGTATAAAATGTTTACGAAAGGAAGAAAAAAAAAAAAAGAGTCTAAAATGAACATTTTTTTAAATTTAATTTTTTTAAAGGTTTTCTAATCTAGTAAGACCTAAAAATTAAAAAATATTTTTTAAAATTTACAAAATTAATTAAAAATAAATAAAATAAAAGTTAACCAAAAAAAAAAATCACTAAAACATTTGTCAAACTCCCCCTAAATAAAAATCCAACCTCATGCTTATTTGTTCAGGTGCTCAGAAACCAAAATAAAAATCCAACCTCACTTGATAGCGAACCACCTAATAGCTTTTCCCAAATCATGCCATGAACTCAACCTCTCCCTCCATTCCTTTTAACAAAATATATATATATATATATATATATTTACTCAGAAAATTAATCAAAAAGCATATTTATAGACTAGAATAATTTTAAATAGAGTTAATTACCTAAAAGTTTTATTTACAAATTTATGATAGTTTAGGTCTTGTCTAAGATTGTTTTTGAAATAATAAATACTATTTACTAAAGTTGAGAATATTATCAGCTTTTTAAAATTTTTAAAATTAAGGAACATTTTGCATAGTAATGTTCTAGATAATTATTTCACTAACTGAGGAAAAAAACAACAGAGCATGAGATTAAACTTTTTTGCTCTTCTACTTATTGGTTTGATTCAACTATCCAATAAAATCGAGAACATTATCAATTTTTTTCAGTTTTAAAACTAAGAACATTATCAGTTATTTTTATTTATTTATTTTCAATTTCGCACATCAATGTTCTATCACCATACTTTTTTATAGACACAAAATTTTCAATTTGCACAAAATTTTTTCAACCTTTTCAAAAAAAAGAGTTTTTTTTTTGCACATAATTTTTTTTTAGTTTTTTCAATTTGAAAGTTAATGTTTTAAAGTTTTGAAAATCAAAATAAATGTTAAATCATTATGTTCTTTTATAAATAATAATAAATGATGAACAATCATTATTAAAAGGCAATTTCAACTATTAAAAATTTAATAGAATTTAAAAATTTTAAAAATCTTAATTAGGACTTAGGTGTAAATGTGCCTTTTAAATATAATTCACAATTCACCTATTTTAAATTTACACATTCACTACATTTTCCAAATAAAATTCGGAAGGTAATTTCATGTTAGATACCATTTTGATTTCCAAATGACTTTGTCCTAGAGTGTTGGGGTTGGAATGCCAAACGTCAAAATGGTGTGGGTACACTTTTCCTACATCAAATGAGGGATCTTGAATGGGCTATTATATCTTTGAGTCTTTACCATGATTGCTTCAATTAGTTCCAGTTCCAGTTCCAGTTACAACTTTGGACTCTTTTGATTGCTCCACTACAAGATGCTTCTTGTCTTGGCCCTGGCGGTCAGCTTGAACTGTTGCCCCACAATGCTGGAAAATTCTGAGCTTTTACTTTTAAATAGAGTGCAGCACTCCCAAACTAGTGACCTTTTTTTTTATTTTTTTTATTTTTTAAAGACTTATTACATTTTTATATTAATTTTTAATTTTAAATAGAGTAATTCAAAAGATGTTCACATTTATGATACAAATGCCTAATAAGCTCATTAATCTTGCATATTTGTCACCTGTCACTAATTCATTTTGGTAAGAGACGTGTGATATTCATATTTGTAGATGTGAACATTTAGTAACCTCAATAATCTTACATATTTGGCACATATTACCAACTCAATTTAATACAAGATACACAATGTTTGCACATGTGAATGCCTAATAAGTCCATAAATTTTGCATACTTGATATGTATTGCCAACTCAACCCAACACGAGACACATATTGTTTGTATCAACATTCAATGTCTCATTTGTTAAAATAATATTAATGTTGGAATTATCATATTTTCTTATCACAATTTGTGTAACCACCTCATGAATGAACAACGTATTGATTTAGGAAAAAGTTAGGGATCATGAAAATTTTGTCATGAAACTGATCATGAAAAATTTATGATCCTTAGATTACCTTGATTAGTGTGTAGTGTTGTATTCTAAGTGTAATCTAAGGTCACAAAACTTTTATGATTATTTTCATGAAAAAATTTTCATGATACCTAGCATTGCTGATTGATTTAATAGATTCTGCCACTCATATTTATTATTAATACAATATTAACACGTAAAATGATAAATCAAACATCATAAATATATATATATATATATATATATATATATGATAATCATAACATTATTAGTTTAATAGATCTCAATACTTGTGTACATCTCCAATACATTGTAGACACGCAAAATGATAAGACAATTGGGTTATAAAATTATGATAAGTCTAGCATTACCCAATGCATATAGATTGTAGGTATTGAGAGCTACCTTGCTTGGGTGATTCTAAAGTGGCCCTTTCTTGGAGGGATTCCTCATTTTAAAAAGATATAAAATATATATATATAACTTTTTTCAGATTTACATATTTTAATATAACAAACGTGATTCAGAACTTTAAACGAGTTTTAAACAGCTGGCAAGCACAAAAAAGAACTAAAACTAAAACATCACATCATTTGTGTGGACCTCACCTCTAGAGTTTTCTTTAGAGCTCTTCTCTAGAACTCCCAAACATTATGCTTAATATAAAACCTCCAGAACTTTCCTAAAAAATAAATCTGAATTGTAAAGCTATTTTGGCAGGCAGCAGTATTTGCAGTCACTTCTGATGACCTGAATCACATGAAACACGTTTTGTTTTTTCAAAATAAATCCATCAAGATAAGACTTCTAATTTGATGGGTGACAGCAATACCATGCCTTAGGCCAAGATTTGTCAATAGCAACATCCCTTCATACATCCATAAGAAAATTTTAATGTGATTCTTGAGAATAAACACATTAACCAGAAGGTAAAGCATACCAATTTTCTTTGTTTTGAAGTATTATTAGCACATGATTTACATAATGTGCAGTCGCCTTTTTCAAACTCATATTTATCAGTAAACATAAATATGCTTACATTTTTACAATTAAAAAATAAAAATACCGGCTCCAGTTTCTCTACATGCGTCAAAAAGTATAACGAGGTAATTCCACATTCAAGTATATTTTTAATCTTGATGCCATGGAATAGAAATTCATAACAAGATAACAGTCTACTGTGAAATCGGGTAATTAAGAGGTTAGAAGACAGTTGAAAAGCTCGAGATGATGATTGAGAAGTTGGCAGATTCCAACTGGAAACTCTTTATAATTGCTTCAAAGTCAGGCAAGCGTAAAACTGCACTGTATAAGAATCGATAGTTTCAGATTTTTTATTCTAATAAAGTAGTTAAAATCATAAACTAAAAATAAATAAATAAATAAAGAAGAAGAATATGAAACATACCTTGGTTGTTGCTTTAATAGTGCAGTTGCAACCTTATGCATGCTAGAACAACACAAAGGTGAAATTAATTATGCTTGCATCATATAAAACTGTCCAAGCAGGCTCAGAAAACAAGCAGACTCCCCTGTTTCAGATGCACAGAGGCAAAACATGTGACTTGATTGCTTTTAAATGAAGAAAATTAAAGAAAATAACATTCCCCATTAAAAGAAAAGTAACAGTGAATGAATCATACGCATCAAATCAAACAAGAAACAAAAGTCCTTGTTTATTTATTGCCATTTGTTATTTTATTTTATTTTATTTTTCTTCAAATCAATCTATATTGAGAATGGAAGTCAGTTCACGGTAGTTGCAGTGCAATAAAAACTCTGCAGTGTCAACGACTTCTAAGTGCATCTCAGGTTCCTATCATGTGGAGAAATTCAGCAACATTATAAGATGAAAACACCCCAACTATCACCCGCTACAGTAACTGCTTTACAACCCAACAAAACCCCATTCCTACTATTCAGAGTCCACTTTTTCTTTTCTTTTTGATCATTTTGTCTTGTTAGGGCCAGTTTTTGCTAAGCCCTAATAGATGTATGCTGGATACCTCAGCCTAGGGCCTTTTCCATTTTTGCCTTTACAGAAGCACCTTCAACCACTTTGACCTAAACACATGACACTATTTAGTTGATGCATCATGGTTCTTGAAAACTTTTCAGCTTAATTACACCTTTACTCTCCAAAGTATACATTTTGAGTTATTTTGATTCCTACTATCTAAATTGTATCAATTAATTCCCAATATATGGAACTTTCCCAATGTGGTTCCCCTTGCTAACTCTGTCAGCTCTAGCAATTGAATTAGAAGTAGAAGTGGAAATTCATCACTGTACAACAGCATAAATAAATAAGCCTTTACATATCACATGTTTCATACCTGACATCAAACATGGGGGATGGCAATTGGTAGCCCTAATCACGATCATTGCAATGACAGAATGGAGAACAGTGATTTCAGTGGCTTGAGAGTTGAAAATTAATCAGTGGAAGATGATGATGGCCCAGTTAGGACATACATGTTCACATTATAAGGTTGTCGAGATTATAATGCTTGAAAAAAGTATGTAGTAGATTTTTTGTGAGATTATTGTTTATTGTGCTTGATGTCATGAAATTTTTGTTTTACTCTGTTTTTTATGCACTTCTAAGTTAGAAATGTGTGCGTATGTGTGTGTGTTTTTTTTTTCAAAGTTTTTTTTATACAAATTTGATTAAAATACTTGACATCCACCTATCATTTTATTGCTTCAAATTGTCACCCATGATATTGTTGGTTCAAGGCTTGATTCTACATACTTCAAAGGAAATTCACCATAGTGGTAAATTTAATGATGAATTAAGGAAAAAGTATATTGGGGGACAAATACATTGTATGGCTACTTTGATGTGATAAAATGTCCCTTCTTCATATTGGATGATTTAGCAGAGAAAATTGACTATGCAACATATGTAGAATTTAACTCTAGACTTCCTGGTGTATGAAAAATGGATTAGTTGGTTAGTTGGTTCTTTTATTGTGAACACAACTAACAATCAAAGTCATGCTTTGGAGTAATTTTGTTGGTCATGGGGTTGACAACGATGAGCTAGATGGGTAAGGTTAGTCAAGTGAATATGAGTACAGTCCCTGTAACATGTCTGGCGACACTGACATGTATGAAAATATTTTTGATGGTGATGCTGAAGAACTAACAGCACATTTGGTACGTAGAAATGAAATGAAGTGGTAATGGAATACATGATAGAATAGAATGGAATGCTCATTCTCATTCTATTTGGTTGACATAGTCAAATGATGTGGAAATTATACTCGGGATCGAGTTGGGTTAGATGGCTTCCGTTCGCTATCATCTCGAACATAGGCGGATTAAAAAAAATCAATCTGCATCTGCCGCTTTAGTTAGTGGATACGGATTGAGCGGGTCGTGGCGGGTAGATGCGAATAGATTTGGTGGTTTTTGGCTTTACCATATTAGCGCTTTTTTAAAAACTATTTTAGAGTATTTTTTTTACTATTTTGGGCTTTATTTGAGTCTAAAATTTTCTATTCTTCATTTTTTATAATTGAAATAAAAGTCAAACTTTCATATTTCATAAATAGTTTAATATTATTACTAAATAAAATATATTTCTTTTAACATCAAAGTATAAAAACATAAAATCATTTTCTTAAGGAGGGTTGGCGGCTTGGGTTTGGATCGGGTGGCCTCTCATTCACCATCCATTAGAACATAGGCAGATTTGAAAATCTCTATCTGCATCTGTCTTGCATACTAAAAGCCTCTTAAGAGCGGGTGGATTGGGTTGGGTCGAATGTGTTTTGACAGATCAGCCGAATCCGTGGGCACCCCTAGTGGAAATTGAATGGAACATAATTTTTACCATAACTACCAAATCAAATATTGTAGAACATATTAAATTTAAAAATGTAAAAATTGTAAAAATTATCAATATGAGCAAAATAATAATTTCAACAAAAGCATACTACCCAATCATAGTTGTCAAATTGAGATTTGTATTGTGAATTGAAATGGCCTCATACAAATCGTGAATCGTAAGATTCGATCACTTTTTTTAAATTACTTAAAGAACATATACTACATTTTTAAATGTTAATATATCTTATAAATTTATATTAGACTTAAACATGAAAATATTATTTTCAATGATAATCATGTAGTTTAATAGGTAAGGAGTTAACAAAGATTCCTATGTGAAATCATCATCTTGCTTTTTCTTTTTAGATATTTCTAATCATTATTCTTAATAAATATAATAACCAAATAGACAAATTATTAATTTCCAAGTAAAATAATTAACAATGATATTTATATTTGAACAATAAGCATATGTACTTTTCTAAGTAATAATGAGCAAATCATAAGAAAGAATTATTTAGAATCTTTTATTTTAAAGCCTAAAACATTTTAAAAGGTATAACTGACCTCATACATGTAATATTCAATCTTAATAAATAGCAATAAATAATTCAGAATATAACTTTCACTTAAAAATCTTTAGAAGATATATTATGATTTTTTAAAAGGAAAAAAAAACGAGAAGAATGGTTGAAAATATGTTTGGGCCTGACTGAATCCAATTGGATACTATTAAAAACACCATGATCACTAAAATACAACAAATCATGTGTATATGTTGGGTTATTTTGATACTAACACGCTATTAGAAGTTGTATTATGTCATTTTCACTAAAAAGATGGAGAAGAAAGAATCGAAAATATGTTGGACACAATAATTTCAAAAATTACATGATCGTAAAAAGTGAATCGAATCGTAAATCAATTGTGAGTCGTGCGATTCATTAGAGATTCACTTTTAAAATAGATTCACCTATAGATTCTATCGATTTTACAAAAATTGCGAATCGAATCGTGAATCGAATTGCAATTGTAAGATTCGATCAACAAAGCCCACAATCATAATAAAAATATTCATTAATCTTAAAGTGTACAAGTGTAGAAAAATATAAATACCATAGTAATGGAACAAAACATTAAAATTCCACAATCAATGTCTACTTCACAAGCTAATAAAATCTAATCTCAATCAAGTAATAATTGCTTTCACCACTCTTCTTTCTCTTCATCATCAATTGTGAAAATATTTGAGTAAAATCAAATTTAACTGTTACTTTATGTTGCTCACCACACGCAAACCTTGTAGTTTTGTGAAACAACTTCTTTTTTTTTTTTTTTTTTTTTTTTTTTGGGGGGGGGGGGGGGGGACAACAAAAAGCTATATATTAAAGAAAAAACATGATACACAACTGAAAATATATATATATATATATATGAAACTCTATGAAATCATATAAACTGTATAATAGAACATATATACATATAATATATATATATTATATAAATGCCTTACAACTAAATGCAAATAAATTGAAACATAATTATAAAAAAAAAAATTGCATTGAACCTGATAGAAGAACAATGATGGAGTTGTCTATAACTGATTGTTTAGTAGGTGAGAGTATTCGTAGAGAGAGTTTGTAAGAGAAAAAATTCCTAAAAGCAATCATTTTTTTGTTTTTTATTTTTATCGAGAGAGATCGATATTTTGTTTTATTGATGATTCCATGTTGGAATGGAATAGTCATTCCTTAGCTTCCCGCATGAAATAGGTATTCTCCTTTTGTTGGAATTGGCATTCTCATGGAATAACTATTCCCACTTAAATAAAGCATACCAAATGAGAAAAAGGGAATATAAAACTAGAATGGGCATTCCATTCCATTGTACCAATGTGCTCTAAGGAGTTTAGGTAGGCTCATCTGATGAGGACAATGCTCAAGGAAAAAACCAGTATTTAAGAAATTTAGAGTTGAAACTATCTCACAGCTTAGATTGGGTATGCTTTCAGTACAAACAGAGAATTTTTAAGGCTGCAATAAAATAACATGCTATTAAGCATCAAGGGCTGATCGGTTGACTGAAAAATTATAAGAGAAGAGTGAAGGAAAAGTGTAAAGAAGGCAGCTGACCGGGGTGAAATATAATTTGCCCCATATTTTTTCTGCTAAGTTGTAATGTGTTAAAAATGAATATTTAAAGATTGATGTCAAATACAAATTGTTTTTTTAAGTATAAATAAATTTTAGGGGAAATTACAACACCACAAAAAAATAGAATACAAGGTTTAAGCCTTTAAAAATAAATCCTAAGTTTTCAATTTTATCAATTTAAACCCCGACTTTCTGACATAGTTTCAATTCTAACCATCCATCCAGTTCTGTTAAAAAAACACCAACGGCAACTGGTATCTATTAATTCACCACTCATTTTTCTTACTTGTTCCATTTACAACATAAATTTTCACTCAACCCTCACTTTATACATTAAAACTCTTGTACCTTATCAAAATAATGCTTGTAAATTGAGTGTTGAGAGAAATTTTGGGTGTTTGTAGTACCTTTTTCATCAACATCAACTGTCCTCACCCACCACCACCACCACACCTCTTGCGCACCCTTTTCTTTCCCCTACCCTTCCCCAACTATAGCGTTCCTTTCCCGAACTCACAAGCATCCACTACCTCATAGCCACTGTCCTCACCACTAACTCCTTCACCGTCCTCCCTTCATACCCCAGTACCTTCGTCCAAATCTTACACCTATTGCCTTCCCATACCCAGCATCGCCTCCCTCTTAAGATCCATACCCATAATCAAGCCATTATATTTGACTATACGATTGGATTTTATTAGTGGAAAAGAGAAAAATTCATAGTATAATTTTTTTTTTTAATCAAAAAAATCATATCACCCCCATAATCAAGTCATTATTTTATTAGTGGATTTTCTCATGGCAAGCAAGAGAAAACACCAGCATCATTATCATATACATGCGGGTACCACACAAGCACGAATCCAAAACCCCAACGAAAAACCTAGCCAACAAGTGGCTTATCTTGAACCTCCACCACCCAATGCCATATCAAACAAGCTCTTCGCCTATGTTACCTGGATCGTGGATCGTTCCAGTACGTGGAATGGGAATGGGATACGCTACATGTTCTAAAATATGGTACGATAAGGGTAGATTTGTATATATTATACTTAAGAATTTAATTTACGAGTAATTTTTTTTTAACTATTAGATATCCAATAAAATGTAATATTTTCTATAAGCATTATGACCTATTTTTTGATTTTTTGTCTTGTCAAAACTTAACTCACCTTATATTTTAGTTCGTTATATTTGAATTTTTTCCTCCTAAGGTAACATTTAAGAACACATTGAAAAAAACTTTTGGAATCGCTTTGGAACATTAAATTTACGTTTTGAAATGGCAGTGTACCAGTTTCAGACATGCGTACCAATACGTAATTCGCTAGTGGTATTAGCGTTTTCTGATAACATAGCTCTTCCCATTCTGTTGGGAACTCTCCAAACTACTCCCACATAATACCACTAAATGTGAACAGATTTTGACAAAGTTCAAACCAATTTGTTGGGGAAAACCACAGTGTCATTGCCAAAGACAAACCATTGGATGTCTGACTCTTTGCGGAGAACAACTTCTTTCACTATCTGGGTGATGTGAATCACGAGGCTAGAGCCACAAAGAAGGAGAAGGGGAAGGCGGAGGGGTGTCAGTAGAGGTGAAGGTTGGGGAAGGTGGAAGTTGGCGGTGGAATTGGGTGTGGGGCTGTTGAGACAAAGGAAGAGGTAGGATTTGCAATTGGGGAAATAACAGGAGGAGGCTGCGAAGGAGAAGACGAAGTGGTGGAGAGTGGTAGGAGAGGGAGGAAATGCCCTACTCCAGCAACAGGCAAGAAAACAGAGAGGTGTGGAGAAAGGGAGGGACAAGTGTGTGATAAGGTGCATTGTAATGTTATTGTAATGTTACAGATGGATAGTTGTTATATGCTTAGGTGATTTATTAGATGGAGTTGTGATTTGATATAATCAAGTTCAAGGTTTAAATTTACACCCACCAGAAATAACTAGAGAACTAGTGCCATGTATACCTTTTTTCTGTTAGATAATCCAATAGAGATAGATGGATAGGTAAAATTGAGATTATGTAAGAAAGTTAGGGTTTAAGTTGATGAAATTCAAAACTTGGGATTTATTTTGTTACACAAGGCCTAAGATTTGTTTGTTTGTTTTGTTTGTTTTGTTTTTATTTTTTTATTTTTTGTAATTTCTCCTAAATATTATATAATATTTAGTTTTATTGAAAGTTCTTTCACCACTAGATGGGTTTAAGGAATCAACTTCCTGGTGCTATTGATCAATTTCAAATGGCCGTGTATAGACACGGACAGTACACTGCAACGGGTTTTTCATACATATATGTAGCATGGAATTTTAGCATCTGATTGATTGATCAGGCTCAAGGAGCTGAGGAAAAAAGTAAATTTCTGGCAAGAACTTCTTCCTGGCAAACACCTATGTTGGATTCTCCAACCACAGTAGGCAACATCCAAGAATAATCCAGAACCAAAAGCAAAATATTCACTAGGAACAGAAACTTGGTGAATCAAGCCCCTAATCAAGGGATAATTTCCACATACACTCATTAATTTATTAGTGTGAACTATGAAAGATGAGAACAATAGAAAAATACTGGATAAAACTGTTCTCACCAGCAACACAACAGGAACATAGAAGAAACAAGAGGAACATTTTCAGAATACACCAAAAAGGCCTTGTTCCAGTTATTTGGGTCACCTACAATCTATCTTTACCCATAATAGCTCTTCCTTCTTTCTTTGCAGTTGAAAGAGAAATTCCTGGTAGCTCGAAACAAGGCTCGACTTTGGCTCTAGAGGGAGAGAAGAGAGAGAAGTAGAAAGGAGGGAGAGAAGAGAGGAAGAAGGAGGAATCGGCCCAGCGCCGGTCGTCGCCCAGCCCGTCGCCGCCATCGCCCGCCGTCGCCCACCCTCGCCGCCTATCCTCTCCCCTCCCGTCTCCCAGCTCCGATCGTCGCAGCAGCCTCCTCCTCCTCCTTCCTTCTCTCCTCCCCCTCCGCCCCCTCCGCCTCCTCCTCCTCCCCGTGAATATGCCCCCTCCAGTCCTCCTCCTCCTCCTCCTCCTCCTCCCTCTCTTCTCCTTCTCTTCTCTCTTCACCCTTCATCTTCGACGACCTGTAACAGAAGAAGGAACAAAAAAAAAATCGAGCCAAACTCGAGCCATACATTTCGAGCTACCAATCGCGGTTCCAGTTGAAAACCAACTCAAAGACGACAAGATGCCATGCCACAAAGAAGAGTACTTTATAGAGATAACAGCTATGTCAATGTTAAAGGTTTTTTGGAATTACAGTGCAAAAACACTGTATAAAAATATATATCTTTCAAAAACCAATAAAAAAAAATGAAGGCAGAGGTAGAATTCTAAAGAAGATGATAAAGACAATTGAGAAAGAAGAACAATGTTGAAAATACGAACATGGACAGCATGAGACACCATTGCCTGCAGAGTTGTGTTATCAACGGGAGAAAACTAATTGGAAGCTGATCTTCCCCACTCCAACATGCTAAGATACTAGTATATGATGTCATGGATATTTAATGTATGAGAACCTTCTTATCCAAAATGAAGCCTTTATAGTCAGAAAACAACCAGTTTATATAGCTCATTAATGGTTACCTACATATCTAGTTTATGTTTTTGAAGGACAGTTGCATAGGTAGGTCACAACTACCGCAATACCTTTTTAGACCCTTGTGAATTCTGTGAGTAGCTTTTAACAAATGCCAGGGTGGTTGGGAAAGGGCTCTATAGAGTTCAGTTGAGTACACACAAAAAAAAAAAAAAAAAAACTAATGTATCTATCAATCTAAATGTATGAGACAAAGTTCTTATCCCAAAAGAAAGAAACCAAAGGTCTAAATGATATGTTAAAACAATTAATCAAATTAAAGGAATTGTGTGTTTATTGAATACACAAAAGTGTTTAGCTTTAAGACATAATATGCGATAGATGGAATGTGAAGGAGTGCACATAAATATACGATAAATTACACTTTGCGCCCCTTTACACCCCCCCTTTAACATCTTGTTTTCAATTGTAACAATCGATTGCCCGCACTTTCAGTCAAGTGTCAACGTGGTCCTTCTGTTAGTCTAATGTTAAACTGGCTGACGAAAGATGGTATGTGCCCCTCACGTGAGGCATTTTTTAGTGGAAATACGTACTTCTCTTCCATTTTCTTCTTCTTCTATTTCTCTCCACTTTTTCCCCTCTTCACCAATT